>SNQJ01S0104010.1:59536-97871 GCA_010110895.2 Picea sitchensis | reverse complement strand
GGAAGAATAGAATACATCCCGCTTCTCTAGAGTTTCTTTAATATATCAAAACTTGGATCTCCCGAATGGTGATTTCCTCCGATTTAAAGAGGAAATCCCTTCGATACAATCATTACAATGCATATCTGAATCCTATCCTAAATTGGATCTTCTTTCTAAATCAGCATAGGATGTCCTAGTCTCACGCAACCGAATGCTTATTACAGGAACTGAACGAGGTATTGTTGTTACAGCTGGTGTAACAGCTTCTTCTCATCGTTGGTGATGTTGTTTCAGCATCGCAATTCACGGGCTATTTCAGCCACATGAATTGCACTCTGACTGCGTTGACCGCTGACTGTGGCGGCTTCCTTGTGTTTCAACATCGTCGGTTCGGGCGGTTTCCTCTGTGTTTCAACATCTGCAACTCTGGACTGTGTAACAGCTCCGTGTTTCAGCATCTACATCCTCGAACTATAATGCAGCTCCATGTTTCATCATCTGCAACCTCGGACTGTGTAGCAGCTCCGTGTTTCAGCATCTGCGACCTCAAACTATGTAGCAGCTCCGTGTTTTAGCATCAGTTCTGTGTTTCAGCAACGGCGGCCTTGGACAGTTTTGTGTTTCAGCAATAGGCCTTAAATGCCAATCTGTAGTTTTGGACACTTATGCATTTCTAATCAATGGTTAAGTACGAGAGTGATGCAAAATATTATGCAAAACAGATTAAACATATAGTAATGAGAAGGGACATTGTATACCTTTGAGATGATCAGATAAAGTGATAATATGAGTCTAAATGTACGTGATCAAGAGTATAATGGTGGCAAAACGTATAGGCAAAAAGGTACATTGTGTGGTCCTAACACACACAACTTACTTTAATGATCCATGGACTCTTCCTTCCCCATTAGCCACGATGGAAGGGACAGGGAACCATGGCATGGATATGCCTTTGTCTGCGGCAGAATTTGTGTACTCTACAGTTCAGTAAGCTTTCACCGACTACGATTCGACTCCCACACAAGAGTTAGATCTGGTTCTCGAGCCTATATGGGCTCAAGTTTCCCTCTCCGATACTGATTCTTTAGACTTAGTCTTGCCCTCATATGAGGTGATTATTGAGACAATGACTAGTCCAGACAGACCCTGGGACAATCTTCATCACCGATCTTAGTTCCCCCTAGAGTTAAGAAGAATTGAAGCAGGTGAATTCACTCTGAGTATGAATGGAGATAAGGCTTGTCCTATCAATCCTTTAGCTATGCACATTGTTTACGTTGAAGGAAATATGGAAAACATTGCTCAAACAATACCTATCGATATCTCCAGAATCCCTGGCGTCATAGAGAATATCTTTGTCGAAGCGGATTGCTCCCCTGAGGATATTCAAATCTACATAGATTTATTTAAAGAATTCTGCAACATGGTTTCTTGGTCTTATAAGGAAATTCTAGGCATTGATCCAAGAATTGTCGAACACTAAATCACGACATATTCCGATGCCAAGTCAGTTCGACAGAAGCTTCGTCCATTCAATCCTAGGAAAGTAGCAGCTATTAAGGATGAAGTAGAGAAACTAGTCCAAGATGGTTTCATCTACCCCGTCCAATTGACTGAATGGGTGTCAAATGACATTCTAGTCAACAAAAAATAGGGTACGATTCGTGTATGTATGGACTTCTGTGATTTGAACAAGGCCTGTCCAAAAGACAATTTCCCCATGCCATTTATTGACCAGATAGTCAATGAATGTGTAGGTTGTGAAGAATTTTCTTTCATGGATGTTTTTTCAGGATACAATCATACATAGATCAAGCCCGAAGAACAACAAAAAACCATTTTCATCTGTCCTTGGGGTACATTCGCTTATCGAAAGATGCCTTTTGGTCTGAAAAATGTTGGAGCTACGTTTCAGTGGGCCATGTCTTTTGATTTCCACAACCTCAAACACATAGTCAAGGCTTATCTCGATGATTTAGCATCACGATCTCGCAAGATATATGATCATCCTACACATCTCCAACTTTTCTTTGAGTGATGTGGATACTACCGAATCCGCTTGAATCCAAACAAATTAGTTTTTGCATCACATCAGGTCATTTTCTCGTTTTCATTGTTTCGACAATAGGGATCATGGTCGATCCTCTAAAGGTTGAGGCAATAGTTCAGTTTCCTACCCTGTGAACAATCCCCCAACTTCAAAGTCTACAGAGAAAAGTGAATTTTTTACAGCATTTCATCATAAACTATGCCGAGATCACAAAAGGTTTTATGCGTTTACTAAAGAAGGATGTTCCTTTCCATTGGGATGAAGCTACTAAGCACTCGTTTGAAGCACTGAAACATGCCCTCACATCTACCCCTCTGCTTCGACCACCTAATTATAATAAAGATTTCTTATTGTACTTGGCTGCTGCAGAGTTGACCATCGGTATGGTATTGGTTCAGGAGGATGATCTTCTCTAAGAATATGTGATTTATTACCTGAGCCAAGGTTTGATTGTACCAGAACTCAATTATTCCCATATTGAAAAACTTGCATTGGCAGTAGTACATGCTATCTAACGGTTCTATCACTACATCTTGTTTCAATCTGTCATTTCTGTTGTGAATCTGTTTCAATATGTGTTGACATGATGTGTAATTGGAGAAAAGATCAGTAGATGGATAGTTATCCTCCAAGAATTTGACTTGGATTTTGTTTCGAAAAAATCCAAAAAGTTGTTGGTCTTTGAGGAACTCATTTCAGAATTTCTGGTCGAAGCAGGTGATGTTATACCTGAAGAATCGCCTATCAAAGGAGACATGTTTCGGATCGCGTCTTTAGACCCCTGGTACAAAGATATACTAGTCTATCTCCAGAATTTAAGGTGCCCTACCTCTACTTCTCATGATGAGCGTCATCGCATACGCCATCAGGCCAAAACCTATCTCATACTTGAGGACACTCTGTATCATTGAGGTGTAGATTGCATCCTTCATCGGTGTCTCACCCATGAAGAAGTGAAAATCATGCTTAACAATTGCTGCACTGGAGCATGTGGCGGTCATTTCTATGGGTTGGAAACATCCCAAAAGATACTACGAGCTGGTTACTTTTGGATGACATTAATTAAAGATTGTGTTGAATCCATCAAGAAGTGCCACCCATGCCAGATCTTCTCTTGGAAGATGAGGGCACATCCCAGTCCCATGTTTCCCATCATCACAATTGGTCCCTTCACCAAGTGGGGGATTGATTACACTAAATTAAACCCCCCTTCCACAAGGGGGAACCGTTATACCATCATAGCAGTAGACTACTTCATGAAGTGGGTCGAATCTATGCCAACGTTTAAAGATAATGGTGAGACCGAAGCTCTCTTTTTGTTTAACCAGATAATAACAAGGTTCAGTGTCCTGAGATACATTGTCACTGATCATGGCAGTCAATTTCAGAACAAAATGATGTCTGATTTAACATCAAATATTGGGTTTTGGAAAGAACATTCATCACCTTACTACCCATAAGCAAATGGTCAGGTGGAAGATGTGAATAAAACCCTTAAGACTATTTTATAGTGAACGATAAATCATCCAGGTAAAATTGGCATTTGATGTTGTATTCAACATTATGGGCCTACCGAATGTCTATTAAGACTGCAATTGGTTTCTCACCTTTTCAACTCATTTATGGGATGGAAACAGTCTTTCCTATAGAGTGCCAGATCCCCTCTCTAAAGTTGGCAGTACAATTATTGCCAAACACTTCACCGCTTGAAGAGCATTTATTATATCTTTAGCAGCTCGATGAGTAGCGTTGGGATGCATCCTTGGATAACTAGGCCCACAAACATAAGTTCAAGTGTCAATATGATCGGTCCGTTCATCCTTCGATTTTCTCAGAAGGTGACCTTGTCATAGTCTATGGCCAACATAATGACCCCCTCGGGGTAGGGAAGTTCAAACCCATGTGGTTCGTACCTTTCATCGTGAAGGAGGTTTTAAATAAGGGAGCTTATCGTCTGGTGGACTTTGAGGGAAATGATTTAGTAGAGCCTAGAAATGGGATCTACCTCAAGAACTATTACTCGTAGGTGGGTCGCCTTGGGTGAATTTTTGTACCATATGTATAGTCTTGTACATTCTCTTCTTAGTTTTCATCTTTTTGGTTTTATGGACATGTCATTTTTTGATGTCATATTTTTCACTGTGGTAGATGTCAAGTGAATCATAGGTGTTTGTTGGGTTCGCAGACAACTCTAGATGACACACTCAGAGGCTTGCTTCTGCAACTTGGGTGATTTTCACACCTCAGGGCCAGTTACTATCTTTAGGAGGTATTTGTTTAGGTGACGCACAAAAAATGTCATAAAGTACAACATAGTTCTAGAGTTTCTTTGTGACACTTTGTCGCATGGTGTCTCTCACCTCCGAGTCTACTTAGACTCTCAACTGGTCATGTCCCAGTTAAATAGGGTTTACCACGTTCACGGTCCGACTCTACACCGATTATTCTTTAGGGTATGTGTCTTAGAATGAAGCTTTGATTACATTACGTATATACATGTTCTTAGGAGATTGAATCAAATCGCAGACACTCTAGCTAATCATATATTAGATTTTCATATTGCACACATGTAAGAAAAATCACACACACACACATGTAAATACATTTGTAAAATAGATGTAATCCATAAGGCATAAAAAGGATGAAAAATATCCATATATATTTATATATATATATATATATATATATATCAAAAAATATCAGNATGAGTGGGAGAAAGCACCTCAAAAATATGTCCAGTCAAAGTCACAGGGCCTATGCCCTCAAAAATATACAAAAGGTGCTCTCAGCACATAAGTAGTCTAGCCTAGCTAAGGGCAGGGCCTGTTGGACTACCGTAGTGAACGACAACATTCACCAAATGCCAAAAAAGATGGACCTAGGTCTATGGCACCCCAACTACATGAGGTTGCATAAATGGTGGTAGATCCTCGATCTCTACCATTGGGACTGTGCGAGTGAGCGCGGTAAGTTTTCGCTCCACCCATCTGAAAACTATATCAACCTCTCCTGCTAGAGCCCCCCCTGTTATTGTTGGTCCTGCCTCTAGTCGAGGATGCAGCCTGGTCCTCGCAAAATATACTAGACGCACTGATCCCACATATGCACATAACAGATACATACTTGTCAGATACTCTGGTACAAAAAATTGATATGTATTAAAAAGAAATAAAAATTAAATATATTTGAACAAAAAAAGCATACCTAAATCTCCTCACTCTACTCTAGGAGGTACGGCCATGTCAGGGTCCTTGGAGAAGTCGATCCCATCATAGGGGTAGTCCTCTATCGTCGGAATCTACCGAGACCACCAGTCAAAAAACTTGTCATCGAAGGCCTCAACAGTCCTCCCCCCACCCTATCATGGAAATAACATCATCCTTATGCATAGCGTCAGGTGAGTGGCCTAGTTCCCTCGTACCATCTCTCTAGGACTGAGACTGGGTACCCTATCAAAGAATAAATATCACAAAACAGTCCCAAACCTAAAGTTCCTATGCGCCTGCACTTGAAAATCTCTCCACTACCTCTTCATGCATGTCAACATGCTTGTGCTCTAGTTAAAAATTTGTGCATTTAAGCACTGAATGGCACAATTCATATGCACCCGGGAAGCATGATGCAAAGTTGTGGATCCAGTGATCCACCTAATGAGTAGAACAATCTCTTTGAGCGGTAGGTTGTTAATCTTATGAATAGGAACCTAAGAACCTACTTTCTCAGTACCAACCTCGCAGTGGAGTCCAATCAACTCCTTGATGTTGTGTGGCCCAGGAGGAAAAGTGCGCAGGTTGATTGGTTCCCCTCTCCTTGAGAGGCCAGTCAGAAAATAGATTTCCTCAGTCGTTGAAGTCAACGAATGTCCCTCGAGCATGAATGCCTCCACATCTGGATGCTAGTAATCTACCAAAGCATTTAGCAGCCTGGGTTGTTCCCTCATGAATGGACACTGGAATAAGTTTAGCAACCCACATTGTGCTAAGACAACAACAGAAGAAGGGTCTTCTGAGACCACAAAATCAAAGTCCTCATGTTCCCTCTCTCTCCAATGAACATACATCCTACAAACACAAAGAAAAATGGAGGAGTTAACTCTTGCATTTTTCCCCCCACTTAGTGAGGGTGTACATGGGTTGTCTTGAGGACAGTCTCATGTACACAGTGGCAGCTTAGCTTCTGAACGCATGTACATGTGGGTTGTTCTTGGACAACCCACGTACACGTAGGGCCGACCCTTTTAAAGGTCAATGACCCCCCAAAAAATAAAAATAAATGCAAAAAAGAGGAATGGAAATGTAGGAGGGGATAATTTGTACTTACTTGGTCCAAGCAGAAGTTCGTTTCATCCACTAAAGCTCCTAGAATCAACTCTTTTGACAAAGGGGTGATTTTTGACTTTTGGTCAATTCTCAATTCGTAATAGTGATAATGAGCTGCCAAACTTCTATTTATAGACTTTTTTGTCCCTTTTTGTCATTTTTTTTCCAAACCCTTTTGTCATTTTTTCTAACTTATAAATCATTTGGTATGGTTCGTGATTTTCTTATGGAATGTTACGATAAATGTTACTTTGGGTATTGGGAAACATTTTGGAAAGTTGGGTCATTTTAAAGGTCTTTTGGTAAAAAGTCATTTTTTCAACTTTGTGCATGTAAGTTAGGTTTAAACCTCTACTTGTTGCACCTAGTTGTCTTTTTTCGATTTTCCATAGGATCGATCAAACCAAATTGCAACACAGAACCATCACTTTTACTCTATAAGTGTCGCAATTTAGTGGTAGAGCCTACATGTACATGGATGCCCTAGGTAGATCCTGGTTGTGTTTTGGTGTCCATGATGTCACTAATGTCTATAGGCTTAGGAGTCCTTATTAGTTTTTACTGATTACGAGTATGACCCTCATGTGCATGATTCATTATCACTCTTGACCTCACCCTCCAGACTCCCAAAACACAACGAGTCTTCTTTTAAGCCCTTTTTAGACCCTCTAAATATGAAAATATTGTCGAGAAACCTTATTGCCCTTCACGCTCACTACAATGAAATTTGAAGGCACGTCTATCCAGTGGTAGTTTACCCCTTTCTTGGTCTGGATGGTCAAAAGTACGAACAAAGGTATACTCTAGGAGCCTCGGTTCTCTAGAAGAGTATTCTCAGGTATAGATTTAACCCTTTTTCAGGCCTGAGGGACTAAAACTTACAAAAAAGGAACCCCCACAGAGTCCATAGTTATCTCTTTTCAGACTCCCTAAAATTGAAAAGATAGTTGAGTGACCTTGTTTCTTCACACTCGTTAAATTGGTCCAGAATAACACCCCTGATGGAGTCCATAGTTAAGCTCTTTTTAGACTCCTTAAAAATGAAAAGATTGTTGAGTGATATTGTCTTTGTCAAACTCGTTAAAATGATTTTGAATAGACCTCTATTCGGTGCTAGTTTACCCCTTTTGCGAACTGGCTAGACTACCTTTGAAAAAGGTACCCGAGTGGAATCTCGTTTTATGCTTTTTCAAACTCTCTAAACATGAAAAACCATCGAGATTACCTTCTCTGGGCATGTTAAAATCGCATCGAAGGATGCTATCATCATGTCTTATTAATCGCATTTTCATTCTCACGTCTTTGGCCTAATGAAGGCTCCATGTTGCTCTTAGTTGAACCATTTGAAGCATTCCTTATATGCAAGCCTTGTAGCACTTTGCCTCTACATCTTGACACCTTGACCCATGGAGGATTTTTCCCAAGTGTCCTTTTCCTACATATGTTCCTGTTCTCTGAGAATCCATGTGTTCCTTGTGATTTGAACTAGTATGTCTGTGAAACTCGATCCTCTTTTGTAACGTAGCATTCTTTATTCTTTTTCAAGCTTCCCAAAATTATTGAAAAAGACAAAAAAATCAAATATACCCCAAAAAGAGGAAGGGGTTGATAGCACAATGACTCACCCTTGGACAAAGCACATCCTTTCATTTGTTCATCAAGACCTGGGATTAAATATGACCTTAGGAAGTTGTTCTCGCTACATAGAGCTATGTCCTCCTCCATTTGGTTACGCTTCCAAACAGATGGAGAGTTAGCTTTGCCTCTTGCACTGTGAACTTATGTCAATGCCATGCCGCCTAAGTCTCATCTTTTGTCATGATTTAGTCCAAGGTAATTATTACTAAACTTGAGTCATCCCTTCTGTAGTTTGTCTCTTGTCCTCATTCCTAACCACCCCGAAAGACCAATCAAGTCCTTGCTCAAAATCAATGAAGTTCTATGCTTGATCATCAGGATCCTCTTGTCTGTTCTGGACGAGCCGTCGAAGACCTCTGGGTAGTGATGTCGTACAATGATATTACACTCCTACCCAAGTTGTGAAGATTTTGAATTTGTTGCTCGAGCTCTGAATACCTCATCTCCCACCATCAGGCATCATTGGCTTCTCGAAGATGGATACTCTACATGTATACATTTTGATTTTGAGATGTAGATCCGTTGTGTATTGCTCACGACTACACTTTATATAGTTATATGACATGGATCTGTAGTGTATTTGATTGGTAGCCATGATTTTATTTCATCCTGAGCATGGGTATACCCACCTCAGTAAGACAAATTGTTATTTTTGTAGATGGCAACTCCTGAAATCCAGTCTCTGGGCTCCCGCACGTTGTATAGTGGTAAATATTTGTAATGTATTTAGGCCATCAGATGCTCTTCTGACCTCACACATTAGGGGGCATCTGTTATAACCCTAAATTGTACCGACATGCATACATGACATTAGGCCATCTAACTTTCTATCTTTACCAAGCCACTATTGAACAACCCTTCTAAAAAACCATCATTTTGAAGGTGTGCATGCTCTTCCCCACGTACACATGCTTGTTGAGCCACTACAGCCTGCGTACACTCACAAAATATCACAAAATGTGGAAACCTGCATTGGATACTGGTTTCTAGGCTATTACTAAACCGTTTGACTGCCCATATCCAGTCACCCCAACTGTTATTGTCCCTTTTGGCCTATAAAAGAAGGGGTTGGGGTCCCATTGAAAAGGGAAGTACGAGAGAAATGCAACTCTACCCATTTTATCAATCCCCCTTTGCCCCAATTGTAAATCCCTTACCATTTCCCTAAGAGAGAACTAAATAGGAGGAAGACGTGGAAGAATTTTGTGCATGGTGAAGAGGAGCCCAAGAACAAGTTCAAAGAGAAGTGTCGGTCTCATGTTGTAAGTGACTTTTGTGAGATTAATATAAAGAAGTACTTTTTCCGTCCCGCCAAATGACGTTTTAAACTTATATGAATCATTTACATTTCTTTCTTATGATGTCTAACCCACTAATCCATATGTAGAATGCATTCTTGTAGTTTCTTGTTTGTCTTTGGATAAATGCAGGTCATCCTTGGGAGGATATTTGTAGTCAAGAAACAACCAAGTGTAGAGGGATCAACACCGGATGTATATTTTAAGGTAGGCCTACCAGATCCCTCTCTCTTTTCTTTTATGTAGGATTATGGGGTAATGTTGGGATAGTGATAAGAAGTAGAAGACTTTATATGGTTAGCTCTGCCTACACTTTAGACCCTTTGTGTAGTCCATAGAGGGGTTTTCCCACTATAGCTCATGGAACACAAGTTTCTCCATCGTATTTATACAACTATGGTTATCACATAGGATCATGGTGGCTTCCATATCCAGATCAAATAGATATGTCAACAACATCTGAAGCCATATGGCTTCACGACTGGAAGAACATGCAAAAATGTATTCCTCTTCTGTCATGCTAGGAGAAATGCTGAATTGATACCTACTATGCGATGAAGTCATGGATGACCTCAGATTGAAACAACATCTTGAAGTGCTCTTTCTATCATAAACACTTCCAAATCAATATGAATCGATGTAGCCACTCAGTTTGAAATCATGATCTTTAGTATAATAGAGACCAAATTCCAACGTACCCTTAAGGTATCTCATCATATGTTTTGTAGTAACAATGTGAACATGTCTGGGTTCTACCAGATACTGACTCAAGGAAAAACATGTATCTAACCTGGTATTCTTCATATACATCACTGAACCAATAATATGTTTGTTCAGGGTAGCATCAACCAATTCTGATAAGGTATATACTAGGAGCTTCAACTTCATTTCCATGGGTGTGTTCATGGATTTACATTTCAACGTGTCAAACCTCTTCATTTTAACTACATACATCCCTTGGTTAAGGAATATCTTCTCTGTGCTCTGCCAAAGTTCAAGACCTAAGAGATAATTCTTTTAGATCTTCCATCAAACTCTGTAGTGAGCTTCCTCTATAATCTATGATGAATTTTTTTCAAGAATACATCACCTACATATAGTAGTAACATCATTGGCTCATCATTCATAACCTTCAGATAAAGGTTAGAATAAAATTTACTCTTTGGTAACACCCAATCTCTTTAGGAAATTGTAAATCAAGCTCTAGGAGCTTGCTTCGATATGTACATAGCTTCCTTCAATTTGCAGACCTGAGTTTTTCCATATTCAATCTTCAAACCAAATTTTCACATTACATTGTACCAATCTGGTACACTTGCTCAGCTACAACTCAATATGCACAAACATGTGCTAGCTCTATGTGCTTTCTGCAAGGCACTATCTATCTCACTGTATGGGAGTATGTCTTATACTCTCTCTACAACTGTTCCTTTTGGAACTAGGACTCTGCACCTGCACCTACTCTAAAGATGATAATGGTTGCTCCATTCTCACCGTGACCATTGAAATCAGGGAGTAACTCCTTTACTCCATCATGGCAACAATTTCATCTGAAACTGAGAGTGGCTCAATAATTGATACTGAAGATAGATCTTCTTCTTCCAAGGAGGTAACACTATCTTTTATTGTAGCCATGTCTCAATGACCCAACTAAAGTACTGCAACAACTCACACTTGATTTTACATATGGGTATTTCTCCCCCTGCATCTCATACTATATATGAATCACGGTTGTTTTGGTTGTCTTCATAAATACTAGAACTATTTCTTCAATAACTGGAGTAAGTGTCTTGTCATAGTATTCTCCCTCTTGTTGGGAGAATCCTCTTAGACACACATAAATATTTGTACATCTGCAACATGCTTGATCTGTATAGATCAATCTTGGAAGTCAATACCGACTTCTCTTCTAGTCTCACAGAAGAATCCATATCCTAGTCTTTCTAACTAACTTCCTTCTTTGTCACTAAAACAAAGGAATATTCCATGATATTTAATATCTTCTAGGAGTCTCTGAAGTTACGATCTAGTCTTCTCATGTCACCTGTCTCCCAATCGTTGAATTTGTTTCTCCATCTAATCCTTTATGAGATCAGGCTTAGCCTTGATTTCCTCTGAGTCTACAAGGACTTCATCATCTCTTTACAGGGTATACTTGGTGTTGAATACCAAGTCTGAATATGAAATACTGATTCAGGCTTCAAACGAGTTCGACTTCTGGCCAAGGTGGCCTCATTAACCTTTGAAAAATTATTCTATGAGTTCTTGTTGTAATGTTCGGTCATTTGTTCTAATGTTCGGTCATCTTTGGATCCTTCTGCTCTTTACAATCAATATTCATATGAGATACTCTGAAAATCAAAAGATAGCTTCTTCTTTATCTTATTTGGTACATGAATGTATATGGTCATGTACTTAGTCTGTTTCATATCTCATTTAATATGTTTCCTTCTGCAACCTTCACTATAGCTTCCTCAAGGTTATCACCTGTGACCTAAACAAGGTCAACAAAACAACAAGAAAGAATAATACTCTTTTGATAATAGTAGATAAAACAAATACACAAATAATCATCACAGTAGCTCATTTAGAGATATCATTTGTGACCTGTCTGAAGCAAAGATCAAAAGTAAGAAATACAATACGAAATGAGGTCAACACTCTTCTAGTGTTGTGATCTAACATTCCTCCATGGTAATCTAGAATTGACACAAGAAGTTTCTCCTATAGGATATGTTAGTTGTATGTATTACATTAAAAATTTATCTCAATATGCCCACATGTTACGAAGTATAATACTCTTCAAAGACTACCACCTCAACTATAGTGTTTTCTTGACACTTGCACATTTTGAATCTTATTAACTTAATCAATCAAACCTGGAACCTGAAGTTTTGTTCTCAAGAATGAGTGTGTTTCTTTTCTTCCAAGTATCCTTCACTCAACATGACAAGTGATGTCTTAAACCTGTCTTTTGTACTAGGACAATATGCTATCTTGTTAGTCCCTAAAGTTGCACTCGACTGGTAAGGGCAAGCTAGGGCATCATTGATTTTATTGCAAAGTATTTTTGAGGGTTTTATGATTTGGTTTTGGTATAATGGTTGAAAATTGGGTCAAGCTTACAGCATGGCATGAAAATCAAGATTAAAACATTGCATATCCCATTGGCTGAATAATAGGTAGATACATAGATGGCGTAAACCAATTCAAGAAAAAGAAAATGAAATCTTCAATTTGTCAATTTCACAAAGCTTAGTTTCAATATATTATAAATAAACAAGGGTATCATCTTGAAATCATTACTTGAAAATTATCTCTACAACAAAATCTTCACTGTATAAATTAACATTCAAGAACCAAAAGCATTGCAATTTGAATAGTAAATTCAAGCCTGAAAAATGAAATAAAAGAGTAGAAAAGAGAAGGTCTAACCATCCATATGCCTTTGCTATTAAGTGTCAATTGAACATACATGCCTTTACAATAATCTCCACAAAACGTCTTTATAGATATCCAAATTTCTGACCCCCATAAGGTATGTCTTCTGTCTATTTAAAATAGCTATGAAACTACTAGATCCTATTATCTAGGACAACTTTAAATGAATGGAATCAAAGAGTATCCAGATCCTAAATTATGTCACTAAAAAATGAGCTACTATTTCCAAAATAGTCCACAGCTCAACAACTTGATATAACAAACATTGCCAGCAATACTCTACAAAATAGAGATTTCGTTTGACTCTGTAAANGATTTTATTGCAAAGTATTTTTGAGGGTTTTATGATTTGGTTTTGGTATAATGGTTGAAAATTGGGTCAAGCTTACAGCATGGCATGAAAATCAAGATTAAAACATTGCATATCCCATTGGCTGAATAATAGGTAGATACATAGATGGCGTAAACCAATTCAAGAAAAAGAAAATGAAATCTTCAATTTGTCAATTTCACAAAGCTTAGTTTCAATATATTATAAATAAACAAGGGTATCATCTTGAAATCATTACTTGAAAATTATCTCTACAACAAAATCTTCACTGTATAAATTAACATTCAAGAACCAAAAGCATTGCAATTTGAATAGTAAATTCAAGCCTGAAAAATGAAATAAAAGAGTAGAAAAGAGAAGGTCTAACCATCCATATGCCTTTGCTATTAAGTGTCAATTGAACATACATGCCTTTACAATAATCTCCACAAAACGTCTTTATAGATATCCAAATTTCTGACCCCCATAAGGTATGTCTTCTGTCTATTTAAAATAGCTATGAAACTACTAGATCCTATTATCTAGGACAA
This sequence comes from Picea sitchensis, assembly GCA_010110895.2. Lineage (NCBI taxonomy): Eukaryota > Viridiplantae > Streptophyta > Pinopsida > Pinales > Pinaceae > Picea > Picea sitchensis. The sequence continues at coordinate 84,282 of SNQJ01S0104010.1, read as the reverse complement.
CTTTAAATGAATGGAATCAAAGAGTATCCAGATCCTAAATTATGTCACTAAAAAATGAGCTACTATTTCCAAAATAGTCCACAGCTCAACAACTTGATATAACAAACATTGCCAGCAATACTCTACAAAATAGAGATTTCGTTTGACTCTGTAAAGAAGATCGAAATCTTAGCATTTACTTGATCAAAACGAGTATTATTTGCCATATCTCCTGAAGCACCTTTAAACAAAATTGTAACCAATCTTCATGTTACCTTTAAGATAAAATTGTTGCAGAGGCTCTGGCATTTTTTTGCTTGAGCTTTGTGGTTAACACAACATTGTGCCAGTAAAGTCTGAAATTGATTTCCCTGAGCTTCTTAAGCAACGCCCTTTTCTCCTTCTTCTTCTTTTTAAGACTTTGAATTCTTTCCTGCTGGTGAGCATTCCACTGTTCTATCTGCATCTTTTCCTTCTTTAATTGTTTTATGGTTTTCTGAAATTCTTTAATATTTTCCTTATCAGTTATTATCTTGACCTTGAATCCTGAACAATCTTCAGAGGGTGGAGTTTCATTCAGATTTAAAGTAACACTGGGTTCTTTGGCTTTAACTTGATATTTTGAAATCAATTCTAAGCTATGTTCTTCTTCAGAACTTGATGAATTCATAGCTCCAGGTAGATCTGGTAAGTAATCTGAATCTTCCATGTAATCCTGTGTTTCTTCATGAAATTCACTGATGACTTTAGCCATCTCTTTAGCCTTAGCTAATCTAGTTGAAGCTCTCGTTACAGGGCCTGTAGGTCATGTAAGTTTTCCCTTTCCTTTGCTGATAGATTTCTTGGGAAAAGGAGTCTCCTTTGCTTTTTTCCTGGTGGTTGTTTCAACCTCCTTAGAATCATCATCTATGATTATGGTGTTTTCTTCTTTAATGGTAGGATTGAACATTGCTTTTGAGTTCATCCTATACTTATTAGTATCCCTGGTTGAATTTATTCGAGGTTTTTGTGATACACATGCACCCTTTTTCCTTTTTCCTTTGACTGCAACGTTCTTTTTGCTGGTGGATGGAATTTCAAACTTGACTGCATTTTGAGCAATGAGATCATTATCTGAATCTGTCTCTTCTTTGACATATTCCTCAGGAAGAACCTCATGTTCGGGCTCCCATCTAGGTCTTTTACTCCTACTCTTTTTAGTTACCTTGATATTAGAAGATTCATCTTTTACAGGGTTTTCATCAGCAACATCTCGACTCTGTTTAATAGTTTTCCTCCCTCTTCCCTTTTTTGACTTATTGGATTGAGAAATAGGTTTCAAGGATTCTGTGAGCCAATTCCAAGGATTTTGTAGTTCATTCAAGGCAGACATGACTAGGGTTTTAATCAGGACTTGATGGAACAAACTTCCCTTGGCATTAGTGGAAATCGATTATACCTTCTTGCACATTTTTGTCAAAATTTTAAGTAAGAAATAAGGAAGGTTTAAATGGTAGTCACCGTTTAGATGCATCAATATTCTGATATGGTAGATGTAGATCAAAGAAAACCTCCCTTCGTAGGTGATGTATCTGTGAATCACCACCAAGGCAGTGTGCCATTCGGGTCAGACCCAGCTGCGAGGAATTCCCCTTCTCCAATCCAGATTCTGCTTATTTGGAAGGAAGAATTGATTCACAAACTCAGTGACCACGTGTTCCTTCTTCCACCATCTTTCCCCTCCAACTACAAGTCTGCAAGCCTTGTCTATAGTCTTCTCTATCACCAGCATTAAAAATTTTCTGATTTCGACCTCATGACCATCAAAATTCAAAGCAAATTCCATGGAAACCTGTTCTTCATATCCTTGAAATGTAGTGAGGAACTCAAACCACCCGGCGTCTCTAAATCTTTGAGCCATTTGAGGGTAGGCTTCAAGGAGTTCGACACCTTCTAGTTTGATTATGGCCACTTGTCCACTCCACTTTGGCACCATTTAAACTCAAATCTGCAACTAACGCCCTTGGGTTCCAAATTCCCTTCTTGCAATTGCTGATATATGCCTGATGCTTTGAATGGATACCTGTATTTCTTCCTGCAGGGTTGAACTTAAAACAACTCAAATTGATCACATAATAATCATTAAATAACATGGGATTTTGAAATGAACCCTGCGCGCGTGTATAGCGATTATGTTTTGAACATGTTGGATTTAGAGATGATTACCAAATTCTCATGGGAACACACAAACTCTTAGCTCATGATCTCATTATCATAACTAATCGGGATAGCAGGTGCACATTATGGCATGATTATTTGGCGCTACGAGAATAGGATTATTCCCGTAGCGCGTTTGACAACTTAAAATTTGAAAATTCCAATGGCATAAAGGAGACACTTCTAGTTTAAACAATGTTTTTCATAATCAAAACGCAAATAAATCATCACAAATTTTAATGCAAACTATGAAATATCAAAAATCTAAAAAATGAAAACAGCTGAAAACAGAAAATGAGGGATGGGTAAGGAGGGTTTAGGACAAGGGTTTCTTACTTAAACCAAGACAAAAGTAGAGACTAACATTGGCTCCTTATGGGGATGGAGTTTTGATACTAAACTCCAAGAACTGCAGACCATTTCCTTTCCTTTATCTCTGATTCATTTATTTCCCTGTGATTGTCCGTCTTTTATTCTCTGCATAACTCTAAAAACAAGTCCATTGGGTATATGGAGTCTTTATTAAAATAAAACCTATTGTATTAACTCTAACCTATCATACCTTTAGATGAAATAATGCTTCAAGAACCTCCCATTCATTGGGCCCCCAAAAATTTCAGTGTTATCTAAATTATGAAGGAGGAAAGTGTTATTGTTCATTACCTTGGTTATCTTGAAAGGACCATACCACAAATTATCAAACTTTCCATGTTTTGCTTTTTCTTCTCTCCTAGCATCCCATCTCAATACCAAATCTCCTTCATTAAAAACATCTTTCTTGGTTCCTTGATCAAATGTGGCCTTGATTTTGTTCTGATGAGCAACAACTCTCTGGTTAACCTGTTCTCTGGCTCGCTGAACTTCAATGAGATGAAAAATCCTTCTTTGTACATCATTGGGTTCTTCCTGTTCTTCTTGCAAAAATTTCAAAATTGGCAGGCCCAATTGAGTTGGAAGGATAGCTTCTGTTCCATATACCATATGGAAGGGAGATTTCCCAATATCTTTCTTGCTATTGATGCGATCAACCCATAAAGCAAATTTCAACTTAGAATCCCATGCTTTTTTATTTTCTTCCAGCAACTTTTTGATAATCCTTACCAGTGTCTTATTGGAAGATTCAGCCAATCTGTTTCCCTGGGGGTAGTAGGGAGTCGAATGAACCAATTTGATATTGTATTTATTGCAGAATTTAAGCATGGAATTTGACTTAAAAGCATGTGCATTATCAGTGACCAACTTTTTAGGACAGCCAAACCTGGAAAAAATATATCCTTCTAGAAATTCCATGATTACCTTGTCTGTAGTATTTCGGGTCGGAATTGCTTCTATCCACTTTGTAAAGTAATCAATGGATGTAAGAATCCATCTATTCTGCCTTGATTAAGAAGGATTAATTTCTCCAATGAAATCTAATCCCCATTGTTGGAACGATCCGTGAGAAATGATTGGTTTTAGAGGCATGGATATAAGTTTTTGTTTTCCGACAAATTTCTGACAGAGTTCACATGCCCTGACCTGAGAAAAAATATCTGAGAATATAACTGGCCAATAATAGTCTGCTCTTAGGATTTTGAAGGCAGTTTCCTTCCAATGATGATGCCCTCCGCAAACACCATGATGCAAATCTTGAAAGATTTGTTTAGCCTCTTTTTCATCCACACATCTTAATAGAAAACTATTGGGATCTTTCCAAAACAGGGTCTGATCAATAATGCAATATTTTACAGCTCTCATCTTCAATGATCTATATTTTGATTTATCTAATTCTTGGGAAGATTGAAAATTCAGCAAGAAAAACACGATGTCCTTATACCATTCTGAAGAAGCATATTTGTTGTTTATTTGTAAATCATTTTCTTCAATATGAATAGAAGAGCCCTGTGTCATATCTGAAAGATGGTATAATCCAATTGCTTTGTAATTGGATTTTGTCATCAATTTGGCGAGACCTTGTCCCTTTATCAGCTGGGTAGGCTTTATGGTGATATCATATTACAAGATTTTAGTTATCCACTTCCACCTCTTACCTTCACAATCAGGCTGGACCAATATCTCTTTAACTGCACTGCCTGGGACATAAGCAATATTTTTTTATTGAAGAATATATACTCTAAAATATTTTAAAGCCTTCATTAAGGCATAATCCTGTTTTTCTATTAGATCATACTTCAGTTTAGAATCTTTGAGAGTTTTGATAAAGAATGAGATAGGATGCTCGTGACCTTGTTCATTTCTTTGTAGAAGAACAACGACTATGGTATTTTTTGATGCAAATGAAAAAAATATGAACTCCTTTGAAAAATTTGGGCTAATTAGAACAGGTTCCTGAACAATAGCTTGCTTGATATTTTTGAAGGATTCTCTTGCCTCCGGTATCCACTTAATTTCTGCATCCTTTTTCAGCATATCAGTTATGTTTCTGACAATCTCTGCAAAGTTAGGTATAAACCTCCTTAAAAAATTAATCTTACCAATGAAGGACAGAATGGACTTTTTATTTCTCAGAATGTCGATTAGCTAAATAGACTTTACTCTTTCTGGATCTATTTTAATTCCTTCAGGCGAAACAATATGTCCAAGAAGCTTACCTTCCTCCATGGCAAAATGTGATTTTTTGGGATTAAGTGATATGCCGTACTTCCTACATTTCTCAAAGGTCTGCTTCAAATGCTATAAATGACCTTCATCTGATGCTAAAAATACAGTGATGTCATCAAGGTAAATTACCACAAACCTGTCTTTTTCGCCAATGAAATCTATATCCATAGCTCTTTGAAATGTAGCCCCAACGTTCATTAACCCAAAAGGCATCTTTTCATACATAGAGGTGCCCCATGGAGTGGTAAAATCTATTTTCTTTTTCTCTTCTTCCATTACTGATATTTGATTGTATCCTGAATATCCATCTAGCATATAAATTATTTTTGCTCCAACAACCTTTGGTAAGATATAATCCATCTTTGGTAATGGATAATTATCTTTCAGAGAACATCTGTTTAGATTCTGGAAGTCTACACAGAGCCTTATCTCTCTATTCTTTTTCCTGACGGACACAAGGTTTTCTACCCATTCTGAGTATCTTAGTGGCACTATGAGTTTTTCTTCCAGAAGCCTCTTCAATTCCTTTTCTATTATTGGTAACAGTAAAGGATTGAATTTCCTCACTTTCTTCTTTACAGGTTTTGATCCAGGTTTTAGAGGGATTTTATGCTGAATAATTTCTTTATCAAACACTTTTAAATCTTCATAAGTCCAGGCGAATATATTTGAATATTGTTTCATTAATTCAATGTATGCTTCCTTCTTCTTTTTTGATAGTTTCCTGGATACTTTTACCAACCTGGGATTTACATCTGAACTAATGTCATATTCTTCCATGTATGTTTCTTCTGTTTGGATAACAGCCTTCTTGGAGACATCATTGTGATTTAATAATCTTTCTAATGGAACCAAACCCTTAGGCAAATGGTTTGTATTCAATTTGATGATCTTGTGACCAACAATAGTATCTTGAAGAATTTCTGCAGTGTGTATTTCTGTTTCTGCTTCTTCATCATCTTGATCAATTAAAATGTTAGAAAACTCCTCAATGGTTTTCATAAATCTCTGAATTTCCTCATCATCTTTAAAAACCTGCCAATGTTTTATATTATCCGAGATTGAAGGTTTGTGTCTGACTTAAATTTAAAACTTCAGATTAGTAAACATCAAAGTTTTAAAATTGCTTGCTGTAAATGCCAAAGAATCAACCTGCTGATTTAAATCCTTGTGAACAAAAGTAATATTGAATGCCAAGAAGAAGTTATCTATATAATCCCACACCTCATTTCTGTATTGTTTCAATCTTTTCTACTTGGTTTGATATATTTTTCTAACCTGGTGAACAATAAGTTCAGAATCTCCAGAAATAGACAACTCATCTATTCCCATGTCTCTTGCAGCTTTCAATCCTAATATCAAAGCTTCATACTCACTGATATTATTTGTGGTGTCAAATTCAAGTTTATATGACATTGGAATAACCTCCTTGGTAGGGGAAATGAAGACAATACCAGCTCCAAAACCTTCTTTAGAACTAGCCCCATCAAAATACATTTTCCAAACCAAATGATCTTCACTCTCTCTTACTATAGTTATTGACTTTCTGACTGATACCTCTGCCATTTCCTCATCCATATGAAAAATAGAAGAGCCCAGATCATCTTCTACAACATATATCGGGTGATTAGTGGGATTATCATGATCACTTACCAAATAAGCCAGTCTGACTTCTTTGTATAACCTCCATTGTTCACCACCAAAAACAGGTATGGTTGCATATCTTAGGTCCATCTACAGAGTGCCACCTACCTTTTTAGCCCAAGATCTTGAAAGAATCATCCCAAATTTTGGTGGTATGTTAGCCATGATAACATCTAACACCGCACTCTTCATAGGTAATTGGGAAAGAGTTATGACCACATCTTTCATAAGCCCAAGACATTTGACTTTCTTGGAATCAAAAGAATATAGATCATGATATGGTCTAGTAATGTCTAACCCTAATTCTTCCATCACCACCTTAGGCATGACATTATGAGAAGCACCAGAATCCATTAAGCAATTGTGCAGTATCTTGTCATGAATATTTAGTGAAATGTAAAAAGGTGGAGAGGCATCAACTTTGTCTTCAATGTGAGGTCCAATAGTAATAGCAGGATTTTCATCTTCAAGGTTGACTGTATCTGAGAAAGTGACATTAGTTGGAGCTTCTAGAGCCTTAAGGATAGTTTTTCTGAATGGTTTTGTTTTCAGAAGTTCTAATAATGGTACTGGAATCTTAATTTTGTTGATTTCATGTTCAAGATTGAAATCAGAGACATTTTTATCTGGTTCCCTTATATCAGCAGTGCTATCTTTGACAGGTTTCTTTAATGAATGATCTGTTTGAATATTAGGAACACCTTTGATTGCCCCTGTATTTCCTGAAGTACTGGATTTCTTTGTAGAAATATGTATGTCTACTTTAGGTGCCTGAGAACCAGATCTGAGATTGTATCTTTTCCCTGTGCATTCATGCTGGACAATCTCCTTTCCATCCCCTTCCTCAAACTGATTTGCAATCAAAGTATCTTCATAATCTTGTTGTGTTACATGTAAAGGGATTGATTCAGAATCATTCAAGTGAACTGAAGAGTCTTCTTCTGTACCATCATTATCTTCCTCCTCATCTACAACATTATTCTAAAAAGGAGGTAATACCTTTTGGTCATCTTGATTTTTTCTTTCTCTTGGTAAAATCTGGGGTACATTGTTTGGTCTCCTGAATTGATTGGGATTTCTATATCCACCCTCTTGTGCAGGTCTATTAGGATGTTTTTGTTCCATCTTCAACCTTTCCATCTCATAAGTCAAAGTTTTCAACATCTTTGTCATTTCATCCATTTTAATATCAGATGTTGAATTAGAAGATGAAGGCAGCTCTTCTTTTTGCTTTTTTCTATCTCTGTCACTTTTGGATTTCAATTTGTCTACTGCTAATATGTTTGATTCCACCTCAATAGCTGCATCTTGCATTAGGCTGAGGGTAGTGGCTCTTCTTTCCCTAAGCAATAAGGAAAATTCGGCATCGAATGCATTGGCAAATGTGATTTTGGATTATGCCTTTGAAGGTTTTATCTCCTCTGGAATTTTACCGTACATCAGGTTGAACCTTTTGGTAAAATCAGGAATTGATTCTCCTTGTTTCCTCCTTAAAGCACCAAATTTAGTAAGGTAATACTGAAAATCTTTTTTATCTGCCCATCGATTTAGAAAAGACTCATCTAAAGCTATAATATCAGCTATTGAGTTAGAAAACAAACTTCTGAACCACTTTCTTGCTTCCGCATCTAAACTTTGTACAAATAATCTCATCCAAACATCAGCATGCTCTACATTAAAAATGTATACAAAAATATAAAATGAATTCAAATGTTCTTCAGCAGTAACTGATCCTTCTCCATTAAATCTGGGCAAATATCTCATATAATCATTTGGTGGAAAAGCATACATGACTTGAGGAAGTACCAGAGGGGCATACCTAGCTGCAACTATTTGGTCCATTCTGTCGGCGGCCATATTAGTTGTGTTTAAATTTTGGGGGATAAGCAAGATTGATGATGTTGTGGGTGAAACAATCCCTTGTGTTTTACAATTTATATGTATTGTCCCTCAACCTTGTCTTTCAATAGATGTAGACTTCTCTTCTGGACTTTGATCAACTAATGGACAGAGAAACAAAGGATTATCAAAATAATAATAATGTGTTCTGAAATCTTCAAGTGAGAAAGATTCACAAGATGATGCAGAAGTCTCTGTTTCACTCTTAATACTTGTGCTGGGAACTCTCAAATGTCCAGTTTCAGACAACAAGTATGGAAATTCCTGTCTAATAAGATCAATAAGCAACTTCCTTTGTTTGAAACTTAATTTTGAAACATTTGTTGGGAATGAAACTGTATCAAACTTAACAACAGGCTTATTTTCACTTTTGGGTTTCAAATCTTCATTTGCTTGGATTTTAATGATCTCAGAAGATTCTGCCTAATAAATTTTTGAAGATAATTTCCCTTTTGAATGTGAAGACTGACCAGGAAGAACTTTAGGCTTTCTTAGTATTTTTTCAGGGTCTGGCACTTTTGCTACAGGCTCGGGATCTGGATTTTTCCTTGTTACTAGTCTCTTATTTGATGGTGGAGGATTTTTTGGAATTTTAGGTCCTTTACCTTCTTTCTTAGGAGCCATAATTACTATAGAGAAGTTTCCAGGTGAATAATCTCAGTCTTTAGAAAATGTCCAAAATCTTGTTCACCATCAAGATCTGAATCTAAACTTGTTGTTTCCCCGGGGAAGTTATCTCCGTTTCTTAGATCCCCAGCAACGACGCCAAAAATGTTAGTCCCTAAAGTTTCACTTGACTGGTAAGGGCAAGCTAGGGCATCATTGATTTTATTTCAAAGTATTTTTTAGGGTTTTATGATTTGGTTTTGGTATAATGGTTGAAAACTAGGTCAAGCTTACAACATGGCATGAAAATCAAGATTAAAACATTGCATATCCCATTGGCTAAATAATAGGTAGATACATAGATGGAGTAAACCAATTCAAGAAAAAGAAAATGAAATCTTCAATTTGTCAATTTCACAAAGCTCAGTTTCAATATATTATAAAGAAACAGGGGTATCATCTTGAAATCATTACTTGAAAATTATCTCTACAGCAAAATCTTCACTGTATAAATTAACATTCAAGAACCAAAAGCATTGCAATTTGAATAATAAATTCAAGAATGAAAAATGAAATAACAGAGTAGAAAAGAGAAGTTCTAACCATCCATATGCCTTTTCCATTAAGTGTCAATTGAACATACATGCCTTTACAATAATCTCCACAAAAAGTCTTTATAGATCTCCAAATTTTCGACCCCCATAAGGTATGTCTTCTGTCTATTTAAAATAGCTACGAAACTACCAGATTCTATTATCTAGGACAACTTTAAATGACTAGAATCAAAGAGTATCCAGATCCTAAATTATGTCACTCAAAAATGAGCTACTATTTCCAAAATAGTCCACAGCTCAACATCTTGATATAACAAACATTGCTAGCAATACTCTACAAAATAGAGATTTCGTTTGACTCTGTAAAGCAGATCGAAATCTTAGGATTTCCTTGATCAAAACCAGTATTATTTCCCATATCTCCTGGAGCACCTTTAAACAAAATTGTAACCAATCTTCATGTTACCTTTAAGATAAAATTGTTGCAGAGGCTTTGATATTTTTCTGCTTGAGCTTTGTGGTTAACACAACCTTGTGGCAGTAAAGTCTGAAATTGATTTCCTTGAGTTCCTTAAGCAACTCCCTTTGCTCCTTCTTCTTATTTTTAATACTTTGAAATATTTCCTGCTGGCGAGCAATCCACTGTTCTATTTGCATCTTTTCCTTCTTTAACTGTTTTATGGTTTTCTGAAATTCTTTAATATTTTCCTTATCAATTCTTATCTTGACCCTGAATCCTGAAAAATCTTCAGAGGGTGGAGTTTCATTCAGATTTAAAGTAACACTGGGTACTTTGGCTTTAACCTGGTATTTTGAAATCAATTATGAGCTATGTTCTTCTTCAGAACTTGATGAATCCATAACTCCAGGTACATCTGGTAAGTAATCTGAATCTTCCATCTAATCCTATGTTCCTTAATGGAATTCACTGATGCCTTTACCCATCTCTTTAGCCTTATATAATCTAGTTGAAGCACTCGTTACAGAGCCTGTAGGTGGTGTAAGTTTTCCCTTTTTTTTGCTGACAGATTTCTTGGGAAAAGGAGTCTTCTTTGCTTTTTTCCTGGTGCTTGTTTCAACCTCCTCATAATCATCATCTATGATTATGGTGTTTTCTTCTTTAATGGCAGGATTGAACATTGCTTTTGAATTCAGCCTATACTTATTAGTATCCCTGGTTGAATTTCTCTGAGGTTTTTGTGATACACACACACCCTTTTTCCTTTTTCCTTTGACTGCAATGTTCTTTTTGCTAGTGGATGGCATTTCAAATTTGATTGCAGTTTGAGCAATGGGATCATTATCTGACTCTGTCTCTTCTTTGACATCTTCCTCAGGAAGCACCTCATGTTCGGGCTCCCATCTAGGTCTTTTACTCCTGCTCTTTTTAGTTGCCTTGATATCAAAAGATTCATATTTTACAAGATTTTCATCAACAACATCTCGACTCTGTTTAACAGTTTTCCTCCCTCTACCCTTTTTCGACTTATTGGATTGAGCAATAGGTTTTAAGGATTTTTTGAACCAATTCTAAGTCTTTTTAGTTCATTCAGGGCAGACACGACTAGGGTTTTAATCAGGACTTGATGGAACAAACTGCCCTTGGCATTAGTGGAAATCGATTGTACCTTCTTGGACATTTTTGTCAAACTTTTAAGCAGGAAATAAGGAAGGTTTAAAGGGTAGTCACCATTTAGATGCATAAATATTCTAATATGGTAGATTTAGATGAAAGAAAACCTCCCTTCGTAGGTGATGTATCTGTGAATCACCACCAAGGTAGTGTGCCATTCAGGTCAGACCCATCTGCGAGGAATTCCCCTTCTCCAATCCTGATTCTTCTTATCTGGAGAGAGGAATTGATTCACAAACTCAGTGACCACGTGTTCCATCTTCCACCATCTTTCCCCTCCAACCACAAGCCTGCAAGTCTTGGCTATAGTCTGCTATGTCACCATCATTAACATTTTTCCAATTTTGACCTCATGACCATCGAAATTCAAAGCAAATTCCATCGAAACCTGTTCATCATATCCTTGAAATGTAGTGAGGAACTCAAACCACCCGATGTATTTGAATCTTTGAGCCATTTGAGGGTAAGCTTCAAGGAGTTCAGCACCTTCTGGTTCGATACTTGCCACTTGTCTGCTCCACTTTGGCGCCATTTAAACTCAAATCTGCAACTAACACCCTCGGGTTCCAAATTCCCTTCCTGCAATTGTTGATATTTGTCTGATGCTTTGAATGGATACCTGTATTTCTTCCTGCAAGGTTGAACTTAAAACAACTCAAACCGATCACATAATAATCATTAAATAATAGGGTATTTTGAAATGAAACCTGTGTGCGTGTATAGTGATTATGTTCTGAACATGTTGGATTTAGAGATGATTACCAAATTCTCGTGGGAACACACGAACTCTTAGCTCATGATCTCGTTATCATAACTAAATCGGGATAGCAGGCACACGTTATGTCATGATTATTTGGCGCTACGGGAATAGGCTTATTCTCGTAGCGCATTTGACAACTTAAAATTTGAAAATTTCAATGGCATAAAGGAGACACTTCTAGTTTAAACACTGTTTTTCATAATCAAAACTCAAATAAATCATCAAAAGTTTTAATGAAAACTATGAAATATCAAAATTCTAAAAAATGAAAATAGCTGAAAACGAAAAATGAGGGATGGGTAAGGAGGGTTTAGGACAAGGGTTTCTTACTTAAACCAATACAAAAGTAGAGACTAACACCTCCATGGTAATCTAGAATTGACACAAGAAGTTTCTCCTATAGGAGATGTTAGTTGTATATATTACATTAAAAATTTATCTCAATATGCCCACATGTTACCAAGTATAATACTCTTCAAAGACTGCTACCTGAACTATAGTGTTTTCTTGACACTTGCACGTTTTGAATCTTATTAACTTAATCAATCAAACCTGGAACCTGAAGTTTTGTTCTCAAGAATGACTGTGATTCTTTTCTTCCAAGTCTCGTTCACTCAACATGATAAGTTATTTCTTCAACCTGTCTTCTGTACTAGGACAATATGCTATCTTGATAGAAGGCTGGTTTAGAGAATAAACTCTATGATCTCAACTTTAACCCATCTAATACCTTCACTTTAATTTTGACCAAAGGTTAGTATGATGGTCATAGATTCAACATGCAATCTAGATCAAAATAATGTCATAGAAAATAGATGCATATAAAATTAATCAAACCCAGGTTGCATTATTCCTCTAAATGTGTTGGATCTTGAGATCCTTCTAGATCTATGGCAAGAGATCCCTTCTCCTACAAATACCCTTTAAAGATTAACAATCTAAACATGTGTGGGTACATACCTCAGATAGAATTTGCAGGTGGTGGCACCATCTAGTAGCAGTGGTAATAATTACCAACTCTTAAAAACTTCAAGGGTGACTGCAACTGGTACTACAACTGACACTTCAACTAATACTGCATATGCAATTGATAGTGCAACTGATTCTGAGACTGCAACTGTAACTTAGGGTTTTATGAGGAAACCCTAATTCTTCAAACTTCAAATTTTGAAATTATGATCCAAGGGATAGATGTGCTAAGTTTAGGTGAGTAAGCTGGTGCAGTCAGATTTCTGAAAATCAAAACCCCTCAAACTGGACTAGTGGATTTTTGGACTCATGCTTCTGGTTTTTTTGGTACCTCTGGTACTTTCGGTACTTATGGTTTTTTGGTACTTTTGGTACTTCTGGTTTTCTAGTACTGGTGAAAACTAGGGTTTCACTTTCTGAGATATCTTCCCAATGAAAAGGTGCACACTTTTCTAGATGGTTTTGAGGTTGAAAATATTCTTCAATAAAAGCCCTAATTTTCATGTACGACAATAGTGACATTTTTCTTCTTCTTGTGAAATATGTTCTCTTAAGCTTAGCTCTGATACCATGTTAGAGTTTAATATATTATTAGGTTTATTTTCAATTCAGTAGATAACCATAGCATATATAGGATCACTGAGAAATACACAATCACAAGAGACACACCATTTATCCTGGGAAACCCTCATGGGGGAGAAAACCCAACAAAAACTTCCTAAATATAGATAGCCAATACAATGCTAAGAGAATAAACAAAACAATAGAGAAATTACTCGCCCAAGTATGTGCCTCTCTTTCTCTTCCTACTTCTCCAACTGCAGCTCCAAACTTGCGCTCTGATGAACAAGTGAGTGAGTAAACAAATGAGGCTCCGACCTCTCTTATTTATACAATATGGCAGGTGTTGAACTGAGGTGTCTTTTCACTACCAGGGACAACTTCTTATTATTGGTGGTTATAAGCACTTTAATATATTCTGGGGGTCAACTTTTCATTTAGCATGCTACAATTAGGGTTTGACCAATCTGCAAAAGGGGATTCGGTCATTTAAAATGCCCGACGTGATTAATCTACAAAAGGGAATTGATCTAATGAATAATACATCAATAATAAAACATAATAGTCTTTGAAGTTACAATATTTCAACAATCTTTCCCTTATTGTTGTTGTCACCTTTTAATCTCTTTGAATTTTCCTTAGGCTGTGTGGAGCCTTTCAGCCTAATATCACTGATCACATGGGAAAAATCATCTCTCAAATTCATGTAGGAGGACACAGATTTATCAGAGTCATTTGAGGGTGAGGAAGGGTCAGCAGTGGATTTTCCTTTGTCAGGAGCATGGTGGGCCTCGGTTTTAAACGTTTTTCTTGTATGGGAAGACTAAAATGTAGAGTGGACAGGGGAATCTTGGAAAAAATGATTGATAGGTGGGGGAGGAGGTAGATACAGGTTAGTCCAACCACGATGTTGGTAGACTGGCAGGTGGAAAATCTCTTTCCATCCATCATTTTTGGGAACTTCAGGTTACAGTGAGACATGAGGAGGCACAGGGTTACCAAGGACCTATGGGGCTTGGAAGGGAGGCCTTTCAGGCCTAGGTTGGACCACTCCTTTCCAAATCCAGTTAAAAAACCCATCTTGAAACAGCTGACCTAAATCTTCTTAATCTGCATCAGAGTGTATAGAGAATCTTGGCCTTCTAGGGCCCCTGTTCCAATTTCCTCTTCCTCAGCTACCCCTATCATGGATACCTATAATGAAATTTTTTATTCATGTATGCATAATTGATTAGAAAATAGTTTCTTTAACAACCATACATGACAACTCTTTTAAAATATGAAATAAAATTTGGCTTAGCAACATATCAGACTGATGCAATCCAATTCATACAATTGTTTAATAGTCATTAATGAGCAGGGGTGAATAAGGGTTCTAGGATATGCGAGGGGTTGTATTGAGTGAAAAATGTTAAAATGAGTGGGAAAATATCACGATTACTGCTCACATAAATCAAACAATCAACTGTATCATAAACCAAAAGAATATATCATTGAAATTCATCCCCGCGGTCCCTTAACTGTCATAATACATAACTTATCTTAACTATAATTAAATTTTAGGAACAAGGAGTGGATAGTGAACATGGGAAGGCGAGGGGAATTGTAGTGAGAGAAAAGGGAAATAATGGTAGGGAAAAAAAATGAATATTGTTTGAAAAAAAAAAGTAATCCATAAAAAAAATAGTTATGTATTTAATACAACTATTCCAGCACCAATTAAACAATTAATGTGGCAAATTAAACAATATTGTGTGTTAAAACTTATTCATTGTCCCACATTCAATTTCCTTAAAAACTTTCAATTAACACAGAATATAATTATACTTACAATCATCATGACTTCACCCATATTGTTTAAAATAATTATGTTTCTTTTCAATTCCTTCCCTTTTATATTTAAAACAAAATCCAATGAACACACAGTCATACTAATTCAACTTTTGTTCAGCATCAAAACATTACCACTGCCCATAAATTAATTTCTCAAATCAAACATAGACACGGGTCTTTCCTGATTTGAACAAGCTCTTTTAAAACATGCCTGATTCCATTCCTTTAACCAATTTAATAATTAAATTGCAATGAAACCATACTAATAAAAACCCCATACTCATCTCTGATGGTGCAATAAAACAATATGATGCACGATATCCATAAATCATACACAGTAGAAAGACAAGCCACAATTATCAACTTTTCGAGTTGCAATAATCCCGATTGGGAAAATTAAACACACAACAACAACAACCACCAGTTCAATCTTTACCACGTTGTAGGAACACAAAGACCAATTCATAACGCAAAGAGGAATCTCTATGACTGTACATATCCAATTACTCCCAATCAAACCATTAAAACAATGTTGAGTTATCGATTCAATTGTCATAATAAAAGAATGCAACGACTATATACCAATTATCATTTCTGATTACAACTCGGTAATCAACCTGATCAAATAGAGACGAGACAATAATCAAATCCACTTTCAGTACTACTCAACCAAACTTATGACGGTCAACAATATGCCTGACAGGGCACAATTGGTTTAGTTTATCAAAATCGAGCTCTGTAACTAATGGCAAAATAACCAAGCATTCGCTCAGTGGAACCAAACACAGGGAGACTGGAGGTCGATCTTATCAACAATAGGTGAGAGACACTTCGATACAGGCATGGTGGAACCACAAACTTATAACCCCCAGCTACAATACAGGGTGACAATTCAACATCAGGTAGGGTAGACCATGATGCCAAGGAGCAGAGGTTTCTTACTGGCCAGTAACCAATACCGAGAACACGAAGGGGCATAACCCTCGTGGTTTTCCTCAAAAATTGAATAATGTTTATAGAGATGTAGATCCCAGGTACTACCAACCAACCCTAAAGAAACATTCTTGGCATAATAGCCACCCATAACCAACTGTGCAGATACCAATAACATAAAATGAGCCACGACTAGGTTGAAAATGATATGCAATGACAAAAAGGTGGTTCAAATCATACACAACAACCCCATAGCACCAAATACAACTGGGTGTGGTTACAATGACTATGAGGAGATGGAGAGCAAGGCCAAAAAGAATGAAACCATCCAACAAAAACCTATAAATACAAGAGATATCCATCACGAATTCCACCACACAGAACAACCAATGAAATAGCAAGTTCAATGATCAATTTTTCCATTTGCAATGAATAACACACAAAATAATTCCATAGAAAACACCATTCATTTACACAGTTTCCAGCCTCAAGAAAACACAGACCAATACATCACCGAGCGAACATTCATTTCATTTATAGGGAAAATTCATGGATGGAAAAAAAAATACCTGTAACCAAATGGACTTAAAAAATGCAACCTTGGTCGAGTAGTTCCTTCCATGCCTGAATCTTTGAGCTTAACCACAACAAAAACCAAATGAACAATACCATGCTAGGGTGATGGCTAGTGGGATAAGTATGGAGTGACATGCATTTACTGCACATCTCTTACATCCTCCCTCTCATTCAGTTACGTAGTACACGACAACCATCCAACCATTATTCCATGCCATTAATACATGCATCAAAACTTGTATACATTGCTTTCCAATTACGCCACCCGATCCATATTAACCATTACCAAAAAACCATACTATAACATATATCACATGCACCCCATATAACTCAATAAAATCGCATAGACACTAAGATTGCTATTTAGACTAACATCAATTTCTATAATTTCAAATGCATGTAGTATAGCATAGCATAGCATAGTTTAGTTCCTTCTTCTTGTTTTTTTTTCCATATTTCTCTTGTCTCTTGTTATAACTAACATATGTCTTGTGCAGGTGTAATAAGTAATAAATCATGGCACCAATAGAAATGTAACAAAATTGAATATAATCCATTCATACATGGAAGTTAGAGTTTAGAGCAACAGAACCAACACATAAAATCCATTATCCATCTTCCATTATGACATAAACAGAACCAATATTTCATAATCAATCATGTAGAAATATGTAAGTAGTTTCAAACAACAACATAAATATCAAATAAGAACCTTATATGATCCTCCAATCTACAAGGGGGTCCCACCTACTAGTATTATATATATCATTAGCTTATAAATAATAGGCTTTAGCAATACTTTACAGGTAAAATCCTCATTGCAATTTTTATCGTCAACACACCGCACACAAATCACTGAAGGATGTAGAATAGATGGACTTGGATTTGTCCAATATACCAACCAAAGCATTGTATAAGTTTCATATGAGCATCACACAAGAAGTGCAGTCTAGATCCATGATGAATGAAACAAACTTGGAGACATCGAAGGAAGAAAAGGAGGTATTAGAAATATCTCTCAAAAAAGTGAAAATTGAATGTGAGGAGGAAAAACAACATGCAGAAAAACTGGGTCAAAGACTTGAGGAAGTCTTCCAAACAATTCTAGATAGCGCACTAGAAGAAGATATCAACATGAAAGAAAATAGAAAAAAAATAAGCACAGATGATTGATAGTTATAAACAAGAGATAATAGAATTGCCTTGGAAGATGACACCAAGAACCCCTCCAAAAGTCAAATCAGAAAGGGAGCAATAAGAAATAGAGCACACGGAAATTATCATGTTGGAAGTAAAAGAAGTATCAGAGCTCTATGAAATGACCGTGCAGATATGGATGAGCCTAGTAGAAGACAAAGGAATCCAACAATCATATCAAAGGGAAGACAAGTTGAATACTGCAGTTCATGATTTAAAGAAAATATAGAAGGAAATTCCCATATAGGGGAGAATGAAGGCCACACAGGAAATGAAAAATATACAAGAATATTTGAATACAATCCAAGGAGAAATACAGACAAGACAGACTCAGTTGGAGCCACTTCAAGATAAAGCATATAAGATGATTGTAGAGTTGGAAACAAAGAAAGGCATACTGGAACAGGCACACTCAAAAAGTATAGAAGTTTTGAAGGAGCACATAAAAATGCAGGTGGTGGAGGTGCTAATAGAAAATAGTGCACAAGAGAAGAGTCAAGTGGATGAACTAACAAATAAGTGCCAGGTGCTAGAGAAATCTGTGCAGGAGGCACACGTGACCTGAGTGTCTCAAGACGAGCCACATGTTATTGTTGGGGACCTATTGGAGTAGGAGAATTTGGGATAAGATTCGAGATACATCGCAACAAATGAGGTATAATGGACAAAGGAAGCACCATGCGCAAAAAAATAAGGAGAATGTAGTGCACAAGAAAGAAAAGGAAGCAATGCACTAGGAAGAAAGGAAAATCAATGCGAAAAAAATGTGAATTAGCACGCGAAGGTAGTTAGAATATGGACAAGTTGAGTTGACTTAGAATTAGGGTTTTGGTATTCAATATAAAAGTTTCTTACCCATTTTTGTAATATAAATAGAGGATGTATGAGGAAAATAACATATCTTTTGATCATTATCACTTTTGTATGAGAGAATTACTTTGAGCACCTTTTTTAGTTTTGAGTCGAAGTATATGTTTTGTTGAATAGATGAGGAGATAAAGGTGGAGTTATATGGATCATAGCTGAGGGTTGGGTCACAATATATGGAGCTTGGTGTGACACTAGTCAACCTCATAGAGTATGACAAACATTTGATGTAATGTGCACAATGCCCTATTTTGATGAATAATAATAAGAAGCATAAGATCTGTGTGGACGTATCCCAGGGGGGTGCACCACAGTAAAAATGGTGGCTTTATCTATTTTATATCTTATTGTTTTTTTATATTATTTATGATGAATGAATAAATAAATTAAGGAATCTTTTGAAGTTTATTTACAATGCGCAATAAAATCATGTTTTCTGCAAAAGGAGTGTTATTAAATAGTAGATCTGATGAATTTTATGGTAGAATGAATGTTGAAGTAGAAGAAGAAGCATAATATTCCTAACATTCCCATGAGCTCCATCCCTTCCATGATTGAAGACACTTGGTTCATGCAATCACCTATAATCCATCTCGGGTGAGACTATGCTATTCAGTTTGTGTGTAGTGCTTCCTTCTGGTTTACCAGAGGGGTCAATGGTTTCTAGGGTTTTGTTGGAGAACTAAGGTAGAACCTAGGTCATCCCATACATACAATAGTTGGTATCATAACTCATGTTGTATTTGCAAATGGTGTGGTATTAGAGATTGTTTTTATGTTTACTTTCAAGTGAATGCTTACGAGATCCAAATCTAAGCGAGGTGAAGGAACAATTGAAGAATTTAATCTTGATATTTAACGTGTTTTTGAAGGAAAGAAATGGAGCATGAAGAATGTATGTCTGAGGTTGATAAGATATTTTGAAGGATGTTTCTTGAGATGAAAAATATGGTTAAAGAGTTGTGGGAATACCAAAAATAAGGAGATAAAATCTTCATCAAAATGAAGGTGGTCTAGTTGAAACAATGGTAAAAATTGCAGTAGCTAGAGGGGTACAAGGTGAAAAACCTCTAGGGTCTCCTTCATCCCAATCATCATCATCATCACCAACGTCATCGTCATAATCTTCTTCCAATGGAAGTAAACATTATTCCCATAAGAGGAAAAAGTGTTCCAAGAAGTCTTCTCATTCTCATGATAGGACTTTGTTAAAGCTAGATGTTAAGTTTGATTTTCCTACTTATGATGGAGAGTTGAATGCGGAGAAGTTGGATAATTGGGTCAAACATATTGAAGTGTATTGTAGGGTACATAAAATCACACACGGAATTTCAAGGATATTGTTAGCTACTCTTCGCCTAAGCAACACAACTTTGATATGGTGGGAGAGTCGAACACAAGTTGATATTATTCAACAAGGTAAAATCATTTCTTCTTGGATTGAATTTACTGCTTCATTGAGAAAGAAATTTTATCCATTATCTTAGATGCAAATGTCAATAATTTATTTTGAAACATTTGAGACGAGGAAAATGGAAAATGCTCAAGCTTGTACACATGAATTCAATAGGAAGACATTATCTTTGGGAATTCCATTACATACTCCTAAGACTCTTCTAAATTATATTGGTGGTATGAACTCATATATTCACCATACTATATTGATTGTCAATCCTACTAATATTATTGAAGTATTAGTACAAAATACACATCTAGAAGCTAGTAAGGGTAAGCATGTGAGTGAATATAAGAATCCATTAAAGTACAAGAAGAAATTGACAGGTAAATGGATGAGTAAGAAGACAACTATAGTGAACAAGGATGAAGGGAAGAACCCTACATGTTCTCATTGCAAGAAGAAAGGATACGAGGAGGAAAAGTGTTGGAAGTTTCATCCAGAATTGAAACTGAGGTGGTTTCAATCTAGAAAGGGTAAAAAGAAGACCACGACCATAGAATAAGGTCTTGGATTAGATTCAAAGGATGAAACCAAGGTTAAAACTATGGGCATGAAAGGTAAATCTTATGTTGCAATTTTTAGTTCATGTACTTCTTCTACAAAGTCTAAAGTAATCCTCGATGGAAGGAAAATAAATGACATGTTTCATTTACACGTTATCTCAAAGAACACAAAGATTGATACACTTGTTGATAGTGGATCACAAGTGAATCTTATTCCAGACCAAGTTGTTCAGAAGTTGCGATTGGAAACTAGGCCTCATCGGAGACCATATCCTTTGGGTTGGATTTGTGATAATGCTCAGTTAAAAGTAACTAAACAATGAAATTTATGGTTCAAGATCACATCCAGTTCCATTGATGAGGTTTAATTCAATTTTGTTCCACTCGACATTTGCGAGATGGTTTTTGGAAGTCCATACTCGTATGACAGGAAGGCCATTTTCTACAGGGGACAAAATAAGTATCATATTTTCAAGAATGGGATTGATTTCATTATGAGAGTTCATTAGATGAAGACGAATTTGATAGTTGTCACTATAAGGCACATGCTAGCTAATTCTAGTATCCAGAACCTAGATTTACAACTTACTATTGAAACTAGAACAGGTCCATTGGTTGTTATTGTTATTTTTAAGAAGGCTAGATATGTTGATGTTTCATTCTCTTTCACATCTGTATATTCATTTTTGTTAATCGATTTATTACTAATCAATGGGATATGGTTGGATACTACAACAATGAATGAAAGAGTTTGTGAATTTAAGGGAATGGTTAACTTGTTTAGTAATGTTGATTTAACCTTCATTATGGTTCTAATGAGTCAGGTGTTCATCATCAAATAAGGAAGGATGAATGATATTGGGTAGCTGAGGCAGAAGCATTCTCACTTGATTTCTGAATAATCCTCTTTTAAGAGGAATATAAAGGTGCATCCTATAAGAATATTTAAATACTAAGTCATGTTCATATGGATGCATACCTTGAACATAGCCAAGGAGAGTACATATGCTAACAGTACAGGTAGAATTGTTTTTCATTGAAGAAGCGACAATTGACAGAGTGTTCATTCAGGGACTTCTACGTATACATCAAAAAAGAGAGTGTAAATGGGAAAGGAATAGATCAACATTCGATTTGGTTTCATATTAGTCGATATAGACTATATTTAGTAGAAGGATATGGGAGTGGATGTTGAAATACAGGATATCGTGAACAAGACTTTTGTAGTTTGGTAATTAATGAGCCAGAACCTGAGCAATATATCATATTAGCTACAGTTTAAAAGGCCAAAAATAAATCCATATTCCATATAATTATACATAATTACATTGATATAGTACCTAATATTGAACACCCAAGATGAAGACTTATTTCCAAAAGAATCAGCAAGATGGATTAGTGAATTATCATCACTAAGTTGTTTAATATTTATACTTTTGGAGGTCCAAAAGTTCCTCGGTGGGAAGGTGTGATCCAAGAGGATGTAAGGAATGCTCAAAGAGGTCTAGGAGGATCTGTAATGCTCACATAGGTCCTAGGGGATCCATAAATGCTCAAAATTTGATCATCTCAAATCGTCTCGAAAATGTCATAATTTCTAGGAGATTATCATCATCTTTCCAATGATGCATGAAATGGATTTCGCATGAAAAAGTTGTGAGAAATCAATTTTTGGTCAAAATGGGGAAAATAGGGGAGCCACATGGCACCGCCATAGGGTGAAACATGGCATGCTGATGTGGAACCTAATTGGAAATTGGCTGGGCAAGTTACAATCCAGGTGGTCCAATCGCATGATGACAAGTGGCAGAAAATTGGTCCATGTAACACCCTATTTCCCCCAGTCTGTAAATATAACTTTATTTGCCATGAACTATGGAAAAATCAAAGTGTGAATGTTTAATTTGGTGGACCTTTGTATAAAGTTCGATGAATGTAAATCATGTTATTTTGATGGATAATGGAAACGCGTTGCATGACTGTTGAGAGAGGGGATGTGATAAGAAAGAGAGACCATGATTGATAATGAAAAGGTGGTGGAGGGAACCCATAATGTTTACGATAACCCCCACCGAACCAGTACCATACTAGAGTTAATGTTGTTCATATCAAAACAACCATCTACCCAGGAATGAATTCTCGTCAGGATGGTAGGTGGGAAGGGCCTTCGCAAGAGTTAATGAGGGATGGGGCAAACTACCCATCGAATGGATTTTGGACCTGAACACAGATGGGGGTATTCACTCCACATGAAACCTTGTCGAGGGTAATAAGGGAAGCATGGTGGATAGGGGGGAGTATCTTGTGAGAAGTGCATAGACGAGAGCAGAAACTCTCAGGTCCAAGGAAGGATTGAAAGAAAAAACAATGAGTTCTGATCACAGGGAATAGAGACAGAACCAGGAGAAGGAGAGTAACCTTCATCCTCATCTATTCCTATATTGGGAGAAGGAGAGTAACCTTCGTCCCCAACTTCCATTGAGTTGGAAGAATGAGATTGAGTCTCATAGCATCATGGCCTAAGCTCGGGGGTGGCCAGTGATAAATCCATTGGGAGTGTCTGAGCCTATGGTTGGGTGGAAATAAGAATCCCTCTTAGCAGTCACATAACGCCTAGTGGCTCTGATAAGTGTTTTATGCTTAGTAATTTTAATTGAATATCATGGATACATGCTCATGTTTATATGCCCATAAATGGTTTATGTATTCTATGATTTCCTGGTAATTTAGATTGGATGTTAAGCCCTATTTTTGGCTCATTACCCCTTAATTGGGGCATATTATATTAGTAAGGTTATTTTATTTATGTCGGCTTTAGGCCATTAGTTGTAATTATACCTCCTAGTCTCCTATATATACCAAGGAGACATTTTCATTTTGAATCATCAGGTACTTGAACATTTAAGTGAGGTAAAAGGAGGTTGCCCCCTCGAAGAGGCTTATTATCTGAAATTATCTATGTTTCAAGGCGTTGAGTACTTTTCCTGAGGTTTTTCCATGCTATATTTATGTTTGGTTCTTAACATATGGTATCAGAGCTCAAGGTCTTGGGGTTCCGCTGCTACATCTAAGACACCGTGGAATTTTCACTATAAATTTTTTTATACAATTTTTCCAAAGGAACCTCTTGGAGGGTATTTAGTAGACGGATCAAGGTACGTTGGGCTCAAAATTCATCTCTTTAGGCCTTATACTTTCGGACATACAGCCTGTACAAGAGAGGGTTCTGGAATCATCCTGAAATGTGTCATTGCGGAATTTTTGCTATAATTTTTTTTTTGTAATGTTTCATACTCTGAACTCCAGAGGCCATTTATAGAAATTAGTAGGGTATATGTGGTAAAACTTTTAGATTCTGGGTCATCTTAAATTTGTAGATACACCTTGTGTAAGATAGGGTATCGGACTAGTCCTATTGACTAGTCTCAAGAAGGTGTTCCAGGTAAAACAAGCATAACTTCTTGCTAGAGTATCCAAATTTAGTGGGACTAGTTTCATTGGATCGTGGACAGTCTTTAGTATTTTGGGTGCGAGTTTCAAAATTTGATATCAATTATTTGGTGCGAGGCATTCTATACAAGTGAGATCTACTGGAAAGGCTAAAAATCGGCAAGTTGTGAGGAAGTTACCGTAAATTCCACTTGGCACATCCAATTTTGATCAGAACTGTGGCATTGCAGAGAAGAAATATCAGAGAACTACCTAAAAGAAATTTTCATACCCAAAAGGGCTGAAACTTGGGAGATAGAACAGAATAAATATTGTCTAGCAGAACCACCTCAAAATCAAGACTCAAAAGTGATATTTGGCCAGCATGCCACCCAAAAAGGGACCTTCTACACCAAATAAGCCTCCAAAAATCCTAATTGGACTCTTGCTGAAGGTGAAGAAATGCATAGGGACATAAATGATTTACAAAAGAAGACAGTAACCAAAGATGAACTACAAGAGATGAGGGATTCAATGGAAGCTAAGT
>SNQJ01S0104010.1:48118-59526 GCA_010110895.2 Picea sitchensis | reverse complement strand
TCCTAGTCTCCTATATATACCAAGGAGACATTTTCATTTTGAATCATCAGGTACTTGAACATTTAAGTGGGGTAAAAGGAGGTTGCCCCCTCGAAGAGGCTTATTATCTGAAATTATCTCTGTTTCAAGGCGTTGAGTACTTTTCCTGAGGTTTTTCCATGCTATATTGATGTTTGGTTATTAACATTGGAAATAATGAATGCATGTGTATACTTATAAGCCACAGTTGGTTTCTGAATAAAATGAGTAAGTCCAAAACATGAGTCTGTTTCATCGAGAATCGTCCCATCTGCTTGATTCTCTTGGTGTTCTGGTTAATCCCTCGAAGGGACCTCCCCTAGGTAATTTCACGTTGTCTCAGAGTTGTATTAATCTCCTTGGTATGGCTACTGCTACGATAAACCCATGAGAATACCTTGCCCCGGTGTTATAGATCATAACTCCGTGAGTTAGGAAGGCACTTCATTCAGGTCATTAGCCTAGGAACTTTGAAAGGTACCCAAGCCCTTACCCCAAAACCCGACTAATATTAGGGATAATTGCCCAAGAACCATCTGAAGGTTCATGAGATACAGGTCTGGAAAACCCTGTACAAGTAGGAATTATCTCTCGAAGGTTTCAGAGTCATGGGAGTTTGAAGCTCCGAGAAATTTAATTTTGTTACCTAAGTTCATAAAGGATAGCGAGTCTAATTATTGAAAGGGAGTATCCTTTCATTTGGTAAATGAACGGACGAGATCCTTTCAGAATTATCCCAGGTCTATCAGGCCCAATGGATCTAAGGGAGGATCGCAGGCGTTAATGCCCCGAACCCTTCAGTCTTCACAAGTAGCAATGGAATCGGGACCGTAGATCCCAGGATCCATCAGGAACTACCTTGGTCTTCGATCTTACCCATTGTGTAGGAGGGAGAGTGGACTTGTCAAAGTCCTGATAGCTCTGAAGAAATCAGAGCCGTCCATCAGAAGGGACACGTGGAGGGCGATCAAAATTTCCCTGACTCGCACATGAGAAGAGTCAATGGGTAGATTTTTAAGGACTCGGGAAACGTGAAACCATTATGTACCATTGGATCCAGAAGTACACGTGGTGAAGATTCATACATTTCGTGAAAATGGGTATTGGGAGATCATAGGTGGAGACGAGGAAAAAACTCGCGAAGTAAGAATTTGCAAAATCATCTGAACCATCCATAGAGAAGGGACATGTGGAGGGAGATCAATGTCTTGCTGACTCGCAACTCATGGAAGTCAAAGGATGGATTTGTTAGAACTCTCTAATCGTGAAACGTGAAGTCCTGAAAAAATATGGTTCGTTGATTTGTGGGAGGCTCAGAGCCGTTGATCTGTAGAGTGGAAGAATTTCCGACCTTCGGACTTTGGGATTCCAAGGAGGATGAGTTGGACGATTTTTCAAACTTTTCTAGTGGTGAAATCCAGATTGAATCTAGGTCGTTGGATAGAGAGAGACCTATGAACTGTTGATTTATCTTGGTCATGGTTTCGGGGATTTGGTCATCGGGAAAATGGAAGTGAAGATTTTCCCAAAGTCGCAAAGGCAAATTGCCAACTTAATCTGGGCCATTGATTAACAGAGGTTTTTGAGCCATTAGATATTTGTGAGTCATGTATTTGGAAAGGAAGGAAGAACTTTTCATGATTCTATGAATCATGAAGTCCCGAAAAATATGGGAGTTGGGACCCAGTCCTAGGGGAAGGTCACACCGTGATCATAGGTGAGAGGGATAGCATTTTCTATGCCCCTAATCAGGTTTCGGGACTTGGAAAATTTGGGATTCCTTTCATCGAAATCCACAGAGTCATGAAATGCAACGCATTGTTTAAATTAAGCCTATGGTCATGGAAATGGTCATGTGAGTGGAGGGAGCTAATGGTCATTAGGCCCTTTCAGAACTTGAGAGTTGGAGGAGATAGGGTTCCTTGCATCAGAAGTTCCTAAGTTGTTAAACGTGATGCGTCATTTAAATTAAGCTTGTGGTTGAAGATAGGGGTCACAAGGAGGAGGATAAGGGAAGAGCTAGCCTGCACTAGGCCCCTGTAGGAATTCGAGGAATTGTGTCCCTTGAGAAAAAGGCAAATTTTTTTTTATGCCCGTCGTGGGTGTGTGACAGTTCAATTATGTGATGACGCATGGAATTAGGTAGCCAATGAGAATCTCCCACATGGAAGATTCCCATTGACCTATATGGTTAATATATTGTACAATTATGGAGTCAACAGGGTTTGACCCCATGACCTCCATAGTCTCCAAACCTTAACAAAGCTCCCACAACCATCACACCACACATTACAACTTAACCATATTATATGTTTAAATATATTTGAATTTACGTTGAGTTTATGGGGAGGGAGGAAAGGGGTTAAAGTCTATCCCCCAACCCCTGGTCCATACTTTATACCATGTGAATAATACATAACCTATAGGAATCTTAAAATATGCGATGGGTTTTAAATTATATGTATTAATATATGTGGTATATAACAGATAACATATATAGGCAATAGATATTCCTATGCATTTATTACCATATGCTAAATATAACATATGTTTATATGTTATTAAAAAAATCCTATGAAATATGGCGGTCAGTGGGAATGGAGCCCCCTACCTACCAACTATAGGAATCACTTAAACCACTTCCTCTAGCCAACTTTCCACTATTTGCAGTTAGTTAAAACTATGCAATGAAATGTAACTAAATCATGCCATACATTTCAGGATTTTGTTAAAGAAGTGTGCCCTATTTAATATGAACACAACCCAATGTTTTGGACACACATTTCAAAGCTTTGTATACACATTTCTAAGCATTTCCTTCCTTGTAAATCATGTCAATGGTACATAGCATATGAGGCTACACTGTAAAGCATGTCGGGGGTCACCTTGACAAAATTTCATGTATTTTATATCAATTTTGCATGATTTTTCACCAGGAATTCAACAGTGCACTCTATTTTTCCATTTGAGTAGTGAATTTTCATAGAAACTTTAAAATCATGTTTTTGTAAGCCTATATTGTAATGTAATTTGGAATTTTGAGATGATGAAGAACAATCATGCTATTTAAAGGGGCTTTGAAGATGCAGTGATGTATGTAAATTACATATGTATTTGAATATTTTATTTTATGTTGCATTATCTCATTTATAGTTCAATTTATTCATCATTTTAAGGGTTTATAGACAAATAAGACATTCACATGATAATTTGCAAATAGTCAAGCGATATTCATTTATATTCCCGAATCTGGTCAGATGTTTAGTATCCACACATGAACTAATTGGAATCTAAGGATTCTTAGGGATGAACTAATATCAGAGTTTGTTGATATTTAAGGATCAAGTTGGTATTAGAACTTGTGTGATGTTTTCATATCACTCAACACATTCTTTGATGCAACCCAATGGAAGTGCCTTGGCTCAACCATAAACTGCAAAGAAAATATTTAGCATGGTCTTAACCAGGTACATCAAGGTTCCAATTAGTTTCTTGTACATAGTGGGATCCACCAAATATGAATCTTAAGCTGAATCACTTAGCTTCTTCATATTTGTCATCATAGGTGTAGCCATGGAATTGCAGTCCATCATACTAAATATGCTCAAGATCTCAACTGTGTATTTCCCTTGTCCAAGGAAGATCTCACCTAGATTTTTCCACACCTCCAATCCCAAGAAATAATGCATCAATCCAAGATCCTTCATTTCAAAATCTTAATCCAACCCTCTCTTGTAGCTTCCAATGATCCTCTCTAGGCCCCATAAGGAACATATCATCAACATACAACACCAAGATCAATGGATTATCATCAACAACCTTGTAGTAAAATTTGGGATCTACATCACTCTTATCGAAGCACAAACACATCAAGTATCCATCAATCCCGTAGTACCATGCCCTAGGTGCATGCTTGAGTCCATACAAAGCCTTTTTTAACCTGTAAACATGAGCCTCCTTCCCATGTATCACTAAGTTCTGAGGTTTCTCTATGTACGCTTCTTCCTCAATCACACCTTTGAGAAATGCGGTCTTCACATCCATCTGTGTACCTGGTGACTAGAGAAAACATCTCCTCATATTCCACTCCCTCTTTCTGATAGATTCCTCTCACCACACACCTCTCTTTGTACTTCTTGATGCTACCATGTGTTTCATGATTGATCTTATAGATCCACTTGGAATTCACCATCGTCTTCCCCTATAGTCTCGAAACTATCTCCCACACATCATTCTTTATGATGCACTGATACTCTTCCATCATGGCATCATTCCAAACTTGTTTCTTTTTTTCCTCCTGATAACTGGAATGTTCAAAGTCAATTATGTGACTGATCAACGCCATATAAATCGAGAGACTATGAGCTCATTTTCTCTCTCTGAAATTACCACTACGAGATGCATGCCCATTTCCATCCTACAAAGTGTCACTAAATCATGTTGGCCTCTTCTTGATCATGAAAACATCTCTAGATAGATCCACTGGCTCTGTTGGTTCTACTTTCTCCTCCTGATAGTATGAAGGATGAATAACTAGACTAGAGAGATTTTTAGCCTCATCTTTCGGAGACTTCTACTCCTCACTATCAATATCTATATGATACTATCTAAACCTTTTTAAGTCTACCTCTTCATGAAAATTACTATGATGACTAACCTCAATCTGACGTTGACTTGGAATGTATATTTTGTAGGCCTTTGAAGTCTCGTTGTACCCCACAAAGGTACCCTTATTTCCATAAGGTTCTAACTTCGTCTTATTCTACTTGGGCACAAATACCTCATACATTTGTCATGCCTCAACAATTTGAAACTCTATGAATCGATGAAGACTCTATCTCATCAACCTATTGTTGGTCACTATAATTGCTTAATTAATTTCAAACAACCAAGTGAAACATAAATTATCAACCCAGGGAAGTCTTTTGTTTCAAAGANGCATATAATAATGAGAAAGGACGTTGTGTACCTTGGAATGATCAGGTGAAATGATAGTATAAGTCAAAATACAGGTGATGAAGGGTATAATAATGGAAAAAAGTATGGGCAAAAAGGGTACAATATGTGGTCCTAACACCTATGAAACATCTAAATCCATCTCATTTTTTCCAAATAACCTGAGCTACACCCATCGTAATGCATCATGAATGTTCAATGGACATTCATTTATAGGGTTGGAAATTTTCCACATAACATACTATTGTGATTTGGGTTTTGCGCTAATCCACCAGAACTCCCATACTGACACACCACCGAGATGCAATAGTACACAACTCCTTATCTAGATGATGTGCGCCCTGTTTTAAACTAGGGACTATCTAACCCAGTACCACCAACAAAATTTACTACATCTCCCTCTCAGAGCTAACTCGTTAGCTCCCTCAGAGTTGTCACTTCTAACCTACCCAAAATAATAAGAAGAACAACAAAAACACTAGTGTTTTACCCAATAATGTGTCTCAAGATTATCCCCTTCTCTTTAGATCTCAAGCTCTGATACCATGTTGAATTTTTTTATTTTTATATCTGATAATTATTTCCTTGGGAATCAAAACATAATTTATTCCATTGTTATCTTACAATAATTACACACTAAAAATATCAACCAAGAGTAGCAGTAGAAGCAATAGAATCATAGAAAGATAGCCATGCATACTAGACATAATCTTTTATCTTGGGAAACCCAAGATTTGGAGGAAACCAAACAACTCTTCTTCAAAAGAATTCCATCCAATAAGTACATCACCATATATATGCAGAAACCCAACACACAAAGAATTTCTCCCTTGTATGAGGAAGAACCCTCAAATATAGTGAACCCTAAATAAGATAACGCACCTCAAAATTTTTAGAACTGGCAAATGGAAATTGCATCTGCAACTATAACTAACAACTACAAGTCCAATCGGGACTTGCACACTTGATGAGAAGAGATGTGTTTTGTGTCAAAATGAAATGAGCCATCCTTTATTTATACAATTTGTTGGCCCTTGACCAGGTTTTTTTGATATCTGGTCAAGTTTTACCTATTTTTGGACTTCGACAACCTGTCGAAGGAGGAGTGCAAGACAAAGAAGAGATTGCAGGATCTCGACCCCTTTTTGGGTCCTTTTTGGGATGTGGGAATATGTAACGGGAATGGGATGTTGACCCATGGATTTACCCATGTTTAGGCCTATTTTGTATGTATAAATAAATGTATAGGAAATGTAAGAAGAGAGAATGAAGGCATCTATGTGATGTTAGTATGCAAGTAGGCTAAGTGCCAAGAGTTGGATCTGTGTGATCAAGAATTATAAGGCTCTGTGCATACTTTGTGAAAATTCCAGAGTTATGTGCAATTCATTGTAGACAATATGTGGAAGGCTTAGTGCTGGAATGCAAGGAAGAAGGATCTAGCAAGCTGCACAAATCTTCTGTCCTATGCAGTGTAAGGGTTTTGAGGCTCTATTCTTGTAACCGATTGACTGAAGACAATAAAGGAGAAGAGTTGGTGGACGTAGCCCCAGGGTGGGGGTGAACCACGTAAACACTGTGTTGTTATGCTTTGTTCTTGTCTTAATGTGTTTATAACCTCTCTTGCTAAGTGCTTTGATAGAGATTGATAAATCTTCTCATGCTTTGTGCTAATGATGTGTAAGAATGTTAGATCTGATCCCCATGAAGATGATTAGTGCTAGATCTTCTAATATAACTTCCATGTTCATGATAAAGTGATTAAATACATCTGATCTGAGTGAATGATGCAATGCTATGTTCTATCTGTGCAGTAGTTATTGGTTGAATATTGATGAACTATTGATGCTAAGTTCCATGTTAAGTGTTATAATCACATATCTATGTCCCAACTAAGGTTGCATACACTTGAGTCCTACAACCACCCCTGCCTCTACCTCGGGCGAGACTTCATATTCTTCACAGGTGTTTCCAAAAGGGCCAGTAGTTAGGGTTTTGTTGGTGTGTTGTTGTACCGTTCAACCCTGGGTCTTCCCCTATGGGGCCTGTTGGCCCTTGACTAGATTTTGTTGATATCTAGTCAAGTTTGACCTATTTTTGGACTTCAACAACCTATTGAAGGAGGAGCGCAAGATGAAGCAGATATCGTTGGATCTCAGCCCCTTTTGGGTCCTTTTTGGGATGTGGGAATATGTAACGGGAATGGGATGTTGGCCCATGGGTTTACCCATGTTTAGGCCCATTTTGTATGTATAAATAGATGTATAGGAAATGTAAGAGGATAGAACGAAGGCATCTATGTGATGTTAGTATGCAAGTAGGCTAAGTGATAATAGTTGGATCTATGTGATCAAGAATTGTAAGGCTTTGTGCATACTATTTGAAACTTGCAGAGTTAAGTGCAAGTCATTGTAGCAAGACTCTGGAAGGCTTAGTGCTGGAATGCAAGGAAGAAGGATCTAGCAAGCTACGCAGATATTATGTCCTGTGTAGAGAAAGGGTTTTGAGGATTTGTGCTTGTAACTTATTGACTGAAGACAATAAAGGATAAGAGTTGGTGGATGTAGCCCCAGGGTGGGGGTAAACCACGTAAACACTATGTTGTTATGCTTTGTTCATGTCTTAATGTGTTTATAACCTCTCTTTCTAAGTGATTTGATAGAGATAGAAAAATCTTCTCATGCTTTGTGATAATGATGTGTAATAATGTTAGATCTGATCCCCATGAAGATGCTTAGTGCTAGATCTACTAGATAAAACTTGCGTGTTCATGATAGAGTGATTAAATGCATCATATCCGAGTGAATTATGTGATGCTCTGTTCTATCTGCGTAGTAGTTATTGGTTGAATATTAATGAACTGTTGATGCTAAGTGCTCTGTTAAGTATTATAATCACATATTTGTGTCCCAGCTAAGGTTGTAGACACTTGAGTCTTGCAACCACCCCTAGCTCTACCTCGGGTGAGAATTCATCTACTTCGTAGGTGTTACCAAAAGGGTTGGTAGTCAGGGTTTTGTTGCTACGTTGTTGTAGCATTGAAACCTCAGTCTACCCCTGTGCCAACACAATTTGATTTACCTTTAATTTTATTATGGATTCGACTTGTACTTTTGTCTTCAATGTCTTCTTTAATTCTTTATGGGGTTTCTTCTTGGAATTTGTCTTGTCTTCTTCACATTTCTTCTTTCCTAGAAAATTTTTCCATTAGCCTTTTTGATTGATCATGTCCTCACATGCAAGTCTAATTAATATCGAGCTCTAATGTTGAGTAAACCAACCAAGAATCCCCTCATCGAAGGATGTCTCTTAATCCTGCATCTTCAACATTATAATAGACTTGTAAACAAGTCAATACTTCCCTATAAAAATATACCACTCCTTCTTGGAGCAGGAAATGTCAGAGAATCTCAATTATTTTTCACTCCTTGTCAAATCATCATGACTAATAAGAGAAATATTTCCCCTCAACCATTCACCACTAACCAAATCATCATGGACCTGTGAGTTAATGTATCATTATTCCTAGGTCAAATCAACATGACCAATCTGGGAGAATTTCTACTTGATACTGCTAATTGGAGATACTTCAACATATTGTAGGTTTCTTGTAAGGGAATTGGTCGACATATTTGTCGTTGCCTCCCTTATATCTCAAATATATATAGAGGAAGGAGATAATCCTTTAATAACATAACATCATATATCATTTATACTTATCACACTTGTGTTAGAGATATGATATAGTGAAATTGTTTAGTATTCTCTCTGTCTCTCTTGGATCTTATTATGTACTTGGTCTCTCTCCCTTGGAGTCACTAGAGTGTTTTTATATCATTAGAGAATATTGAGGACTAGGGTTAGTGATTAATCCCTCAGTGATATGGATTGGATCATTATATTATTTTCCATCTATCTCGATGCTTTTAGAGTGGAAAAAATTAGAGGAGTAAGCTTGCAAGGTCATTTTAGTGGTAGGTCCCAGTTTGGAAAAATGGGGTCCAAAACCTTTTGAAACCATTTTGAGGCATTAAACAATGCTTTTTGGTTGTTATATACTCTAATACCTTTCCAACAATGCATAACATGCATCAATCATAGCTCGTATGCAAAATTTATGCTTCTTGCAAGTTGACCTATCATGTTTACCACCATGGTATGAGAGGATACCACATAAACCCATGTTACTCATGCATATGGAGTGAGCCACAAGAGGAATTTCAAGAATATTCTGTAAATTATTAAAGTGTATCACAATTTAAGGTTTAGGAAGTCAAAACCCTAACCCTATACAACTATCAAGATATGCTAAATATTGGGCTTTTAGGAGGAGAAGAGATTCCATTATATGTTATTTTATTTTGTTCCATAGCATAGCATAACAACCATGAGTTGGAAATTACAGAGCATAACATAAGGCGTAAATTTTTTGTAGCATCCTAATAGGTCACATGTATGAAGTAAATACATAGAGAGTATCTTCTCCTATGTATTTGCATTATTTCAATACAAAATAAAAGAGAGCATAATTGCCTCACCTTCTAGCTAGGTTTTCTCCTGTAAGGGTTTCCCAGAGCAAATCTTTGTGTTATTTTTTGGATGGTGTGTGATTGTATTTTATTGTTCTCTATTTTTCACATTTTATCTATTTCATGCATAAGAAGAAAATCAATAAATAAATATTCTGGAAACTAAAGGAATTTGACTTTCATAGTGTAGATTTCAATTTTATTTATCATATATGTTGTGATGAATTATTCTAGTGGAATATCCACAATAATTTGCATATCACTTGTAGATTTGGAGAGTACGGTTTTGAGATGAAATGCTAGGTTGTAATTGGATAACATGAGAAGAATATGAGATGTCTTTCTTTGGAGGAATTTCTAATTGGGTGATTTATGGTTGTTGGATATCCTTGGTAAAGATAAGGTTTTCATGGATTCCCCTAGCTAGGGTTTAGGAGAGCTAGTGGATTGTACTAGTCGTCTAAGAAAACTATGGTATATATACATTAAATTCATATTATTCATATTATTGAAATTTTTAGTTATCCAATAGTTGCGTAAAATGTAGATTTGATTTTCAATCATCTATGTTCTTCATGGTTTGTATTTTTCAAATATATATGTATTTTTTATTTGACATAAGTAAAAGGTGATAACGTTAAGTGATTCATCATTATAATTTAAGAGGTCAAATGTTGTTTTTTTGTCATATTTATAGGTGTAAATAAGTATTTTTATATATAGTTTATGCATGATAAGATTTCCCTAGAGTAAAACGTATAAGAAAAATTTGGTATCTTTTCTCTTTGATTGCTAAGTATTGAAACATTTTTATCTACCATTGTTGTTTTAATTTTTATTTAATAATATCACTAAGGTAAAAAAAATCATAAGGTTAATATTTGGGAAACCTCCAAGATGGAGGTGAAATTTCTAAATTCCACAAGAAATTTCTAAATTGCACAAGAAATTCCAGTTCATGGAATTTCCCCATAGCATTAGATATTTTGTGCTTGCGATAACTGTAGGTGTAAGAGGAAGCTTGCATTTTTGGCTAAAAACATGGGATAGGTATTGAACTTATTTGAAGTTGTTGGGTGTGATACCTTAGGTTTCTTGAGAGAAACACCATAAACCTTAGAAGGGTTGTTTCTTCATGATATTGCATATTTCCTAGGATGGATATGGATTTGGTCTCTTGATTCTCTTCTAACACTATGTCTAATGTTGAATAGTATGTGGATAGTAGAGTTTGAAGGGACATGACATATGAGGATTCATTATTCGACAAGATTTAGGATCAAGAGGGAGACATGAGTGTTTAGCTTGGTGATGATGCTACTTACCTTATGAGAAGAGTTGTTTATATTTCCTTCCAGAAACTTATAGGTGATGTTATTGAGTTAAGAAATGTCTCATTTTCTATTGGGTTAAATAAGAACATTATTTTAGTATCATATATGGTAGATCTTCATTATATGGTCAAGATTGATTCCCATGAAGGAATATTTAGAAAAGAAACCCATGATGTGGCAAAAAGGGTTCGTGTTGGAGGTCTAGTGCATTGTACTAATCTTGTGATAAGACTATGGTATGTACATGGAATTCATATTAGGCATATTAATGATTTTTGCAAATATCCAATACTTTTGAAAATTCCATATTTGATTTTTAGCTATCTATGTTCTTCATGCTTTGTAGATTTTAGCTATATATGTCTTGTTGATTTGACAAAAGTAAATAGTGATTATGCTTAGTTATTTAATATTGTAATTGAAGAAGACAAGTGTTGCTTTGTTGTTGTATTTACAGTTATAAATAAGTGATTTCAAATATATTTTATGAAAAATAAGATTGTCCTAGAGGGATGAAACTTTTTGGAATAATTTGATATTTTTTTTCTTAAATTGCCTAAATGTTTGGGGT
>SNQJ01S0104010.1:30337-48108 GCA_010110895.2 Picea sitchensis | reverse complement strand
AAAATACATAGTGAAATATTGTGTGACACATTGATTCCTTAATAAGGGGAAAGAGTTTTCACATCAAAACAACAAAATATAAATTATACCATTTATTGATAAAGTGAAATCAACATTTATAAGAAAAAATATATATAGTTGTTTTTTATTAAAAATTATGGACCAATTGTTACCTCTAGAGAAACCATGACACTTTACATACAAACTTCCAATAAATTAAAATAAATAACTTAAAAATGAAAAAACATGAATATTAATAAAAAACAATTTAATAATAATTTTATTCGTTAGTTTCCTAAGTTTTTGTTTACTTTTTGAATTTACAAAGTTAAAAATGATATATAATAAGAAGAAAAAAGCACAAATTCAGATGAGGGGTCTCTTATCCCACAAAGAAGGGATTTCATATACCATTTTGGTATGTAGCTTGGCCTAAACTTAACTTAAGTTATATTAAGTTACGTAAAACTAGTTATTTTTTTAATTATTTCAATAACTCTCTAATAACTTCACTCTTGTATAAATAAAACAACCATTGAATCCTATACAAAACCATAATCTAATAAGTTATTTTATTGGACACTCCTATATATTGATGGCCAAGAATATTGATGAGTGATCACGGGACTCACTTTATCAACAACACAATCCAGGAAATGCTTGAAGAATTTGAGATACATCATCATAAGAGCACTCAATATCATCCTTGGGAGAATGGAACAGTTGAAGCATTCAACAAGATATTGGAGAATGCCTTGACAAATATTTGTAATGTGAACAAATATGACTGGGACTTTAAAGTATGATCGATGTTATGGTATTATAGAATTATATGCAAGAAGCTAACAAGGAAGACACCTTTTAGATTGGTGTATGGACAGGAAGCAGTAGTTCCCTTGGATTATTTGATACCAAGTTTGCACATTGAAAATATTACAGACATGACAGATCATATTTTGTTTCCATTGGGAGGCACAAAAAGAAAAGGATAAGGCTTGGCATGGTAGGCATATTAAGAATAAGAACTTCAAGGTAGGAGACCTGGTCCTACTCTATGGCAATAAATACTTACAACACCCAGGGAAGATTAGAATGCATTGTCTAGGGCCATATCAGATAAATTGTGTAACAGATGGAGGTGTTGTGTAGCTGCAAGATCTAGCTGGAAAGGGAATTCAAGGTTTGGTGAACGACAGTCGATTGAAACTGTATAGGAATAGTCGACCCACCAAACCTCAATAATTACAACAAAGAAATTAGAATTGTACATAATGTATATAGTATAAATAAAAACAAGAAAAATAAAATAAAAAGGTAGAAAAGCAAGAAAAAAAAAGAAAAAAAAAACTAGAAAAGGAGAAAAAAACAAAAAAATAAGTAGTTAGAGGAGTAAATGATAGACATATAGTTGAGAATGACAGCGTGCAAAAGAAATTAAATTGGTGCAACAAAAATCATGATATTGCGTGCAGGAAAAGTAAACACGACGTGCCGAGATGGAAAATGATCGAAAAAGTTAAAAACTGGTGAAGGAAAAAGAGAGGGCGCGTTAGATAATTTATGACATACTCTATAAAAAGGGAAAATAATGGAAAAGGAAAAACACTTGTGAGGTTTTAGAAAAGGAGAAAAAGAGCGAACATATTGTGATCATGAGGAAAGATTGTGAAGAATCTAGCCAAGTTGCATAGAATGTTTCCAGAAGTAGAACAATGTCATCGCCAAAATTTGGATCCTCAAGCCAGTTCACACATAGGAGCACACACTCTAACATATCGATGGAAGAGATGATCAAGGTGGATGATATTCCAGCAAAAGAGAGTGAATCATTCAATCCGACGAGGTTCGAGGAGACAAAACTAGAACAAGAAGAAGTAAGCCAAGCAATGGAAGTGCAAAACCCTAGGGAAATAGCAAACCCTAATACAAAAAACCCACAAGTGGTGATGAAACAGGGTCAATAGGAAGAACACAGTGAGAGTACAAAATTAGATAAACTGGATGTAGAAAATAAACCCAGAACAGAGGAATCCCCAAAGGTATAACATGATTGCAACACAAATGGAGAAATACAGGAGGAAGGAACCTCAGAAGAAGCAACAACAAAGTCATTGAAGAAAAGGGAAGCAATGTGCACAAAAACATAGATTTTGTTGTTATTACCCCACATTATAGATTCGGTAGTAGTTGTAGAAGACATGATGGGATGTGTTCCCAAGTTGAGGTACATTAACCACAATGTGACTGGAGTAGCAAAAATCCTAGATCTTGTACATGAGGTTTATATCGAAAACAGGGGTTCAACCTCAAAAGGAATCCTGATAATGGAGCCCAAACAATGGATACTCAGACTTTACAATTATGGAATTATGAATTTACTGGAAATTCCTCACTTTGACGGGGGAAGGATGTAAATCCATGCATAATTTTTTTTTTGGTGCATGTACATGGAGGGTTTGTATGGATGGACTTACATGTCCTAATCGATGTCAACTTAATTTCTAATCTTACAGGACTACAAAGAGATGGGGTAAAGCTGGAGTAGTGCCTCGATGATAAAAAAAAATGACAAGGCCATTACAGAGGAATTAAAGACACAATTTGGCACTGATAGGGGCAATAGAGGTATGATAATTAATAATATCAATGACCCAACTACCAAATTTGCGATAAAGTTGAGGAGCCTGGAGGGGTGGTCACAACAACTGTGTAGTGCACAAAAGGAACGGTTCTAAGTTGGGTGCAATATCTACTCAATTTATTCTTGCAAGACTACAGAGATGTGAAAGATGCCATAATGGATTTCCACTATTCCCGGTTGTTGATTTTGATAGCCTTGGAGGCATGGTAAAAACCAAATTATTCATTTTTTTGTGATAGAAGAGGAAAGTGTGGTGCAACAATATATGAAACCCTACGACACAACACAGATTCTAAGTAGAGAAAATCAAACCCAATCATTTTTGGAATGTGCATTCATGATATGGAGGATAAAGTTGCAGATACATGGAGAATTTCACCTAAAGTGGTGAAGGAGCATGACAGGATAACCAATTTTAAGACATCTATGCATAACATATGGATACAAACTAGAAGAGACCCTAAGAAGACATGGATAAAGATGCAGTATTTCATAACAACAGAAGAATTCTAATGGGTACTAGTAGAATGGATAGATTAATGGAAGGTGCTAGTAGTAGTCAAGAAACGAGAAAAATGTAAAGAACAGATAGAAGTTGGCACATCACATAATTCTAGTATCCCATGAACAAATACTAGAAAAGAAACAAAGTGTACCAAATCAACAGTCATTGATACATCAAAAAATAAGCCAAGGAAGAAGGAAATGGTACCAATAGCATAAGTATTAGGGATTGAGGGCGCATAAACATCCCAACCCAGGAGATGGGGACTAGAAACATACCATAGATAAAGAAACTTGTGCAGAAAGAAAATAGGAAATCAACAATGCAGAGAAGATGAAAGCACAAAAGAAGTCATGTTAGCTCACAATCACTGAAGATGGTGTAGCGTTGGTAGTAGATAAAGTCCAAGGTATAGAATAGTAAGATTTATATGTCACAGAATATCAAACAGAATAAGTCATGAAGAAGTTAATAGAATTTAAATAAGTTCTAGAGAGCTTACAACTCAATCTCGCATAGATAAGCATAGTGAAAAAGGCACCAATACAGGAAGAGAAGGAAATAATGCAAACAAAAATAGTGGGAAGTGAAAAGTTTGATATAAACCAAAAAATTATACAATTGTATGAGAAAACGACGCACAAATCATTGAAGGATGTAGAACATATGGACTTGGCTCTCTCCAAGATACAAACCAAATCATTGTATAAGTTGCAGATGAGTGTTGCACAAGAAGTGCAATCCAGAGCCAAGACATATGAAACAAACTTGGAGACAACCAAGGAAGAAAAGGAGGTATTAGAAATATCTCTCAAAGAATTTTAGATCGAATGTGAGGAGGAAAAAAAAGGTGCAGACAAACTGGGGAAAAGACTTGAGGAAGTCTTCCAAATGATTCCAGACAATGCACTAGCAGGAGAGATCAGCATAGAAGAAATTATAAAAATAATAACGCAGACGATGGATAATTATAAACATGATATAATAGAATTTTATTGGAAGTTGAAACCAACCAGCCCTCCATAAGTCATATCATAAAGGGAGCAACATGGAACAAAGAACACATAAATTATCGCGTTGGAAGTAAAATAAGTAGCAGATTTCTATGAAAGTACCGCACATATATCAACAAGCCTCGAAAGAGATGAAGGAATCTAGTAGTTGGATTAGAGGGAAGAGAAGTTGAATACCACAGTTTAGGATTTAATGCAAATACAAAAGGAAATTCCTATATCAGAGAGAATGAAGGTCGTGCAAGAAATAAATAATATGCAAGCAGAGTTGAAGACAATCCAAGGAGAAATGCAGACAAGATAGGTTCGGTTGGAGCCACCTCAAGATAAAGTAGAGAAGATGATAGCAGAGTTTGAAAAAGATAAAGGCATACTGGAACAGGCTCACTCATAAAGTATAGAATTTTTGAAGGAGAACGTAACAATCCAGGTGGCGGAGTCCCTGATAGAAAAGAGTGTGCAAGTGAAGACTCAAGTGGATGAAATAAAAAATAAGTTTCAAGCATTAGATAAATTGGTGTAGGAGGCACATGTTAGCACTAGAATTCACACCTAGACTGTTGTAGGTGTAAGCCTAATACCCATCATAATTTGAATAATTAAAACAATTTTATGGTTGGTGGATTAGCAAGAAAGAACAAGAAAGAGAGCAACAGATTGTCTGCAAAGACATTCCATTGGGCAATGAATCATAACATTCTATAGATCAAAGGAAATCAATCTTCCTACCAAACAAAATGGATATATAATGATGAATAGAAGAATGAATTAGATAACACTAAGAATAAATATTCACCAAACAATGATCCTCTTTTGCAAAATGAATAAAAATAATACTTGAACATAAATCATGAAAGAAGGAAATCACTGCAAATCCTTTGCAGCTGATGAATCTCCTACCCATAAATAACCATCGATCCTCAATGTCTTAAATCCATTCAAGCAAGATGCAAATGTAAAATTTAAAACATAGAAAACACAATTTGATAGTAACATCTCTCATGAATCTCTAATGGAAGAAACGTTACATTCTTATATGCCCAGCAGGCTTACAAATTATCATACACAACTAAACTGCCTCAAAATCTCCCCTAACTCATTAAATAGAAAAATACACCAATAATATCTCTAGGATTTCACAACTTACTCCATGCATTGTATTCTATGCTTTAGAGATATGTGGCAAACAAAATATCCAACTAATTCCTTGATTCCTGGAAACTCTCTTTTAGAATAAATGCAACTACAACTAGCTCATTGCACGTAGATTTAGTAGAGTTGAATATTAGGTAAAAGTGTCCCTTGGTGTCTAACGGATATCTAATAACCTATCTGAGCCTCCTTGGAAAGGTGGCAACTATCCTACAAGCCATATTTATCATACTGTTAGAGTTTGTAGCACAATTTCAAGATTCGCTACAAACTTTCTGATAGGTGATGATTTCAAATTTTCAACCAAAATGCAAACTGGGCCAGGATGATTTTTTTTCAGCAAGTCAATGATATTATGACTTATCTTCACACCAAATTTCATATGAACCCATATCGACATTTAAAAGTTATGATGAAAATACTATTTTGTTGAGTACCAGTGCACAGTCTAGTTCGCATCACACAATCAAGTTTGCAGTGCACAGTGAAGTTTGAAGCATGCAGTGAGGTTTGCATTGTGCATTTGAGTTTGCAATGCATAAAGAATTTTTCAACTCATTGTTGATTTTACAGTGTGTAGTGAAGTTTGCAATGCACAGTTGAGTTTGCAACGCGCAATGATATTTGTAGGGAATAGTTTCAAATGGAAATGATGATAAGAAATGATAAAGATTCATTTTGAAATATACACTTGGAGATGTTGGATGATGGCCATCCTCTAAAAAATAAATTGGTGCTAACATTGGCCCCTACTAGGAATGGCATGCTCCCTGCAAGATTCCAAGAACTTGTAGTTCCAATGCCTTATCCATTTTGAAAATATGAAACTTGTAGTTGTCCATCATGTGCTACAGTCAACCTAAGGTGAAAACTGTGAATTGTTCCTACCTGAAGTATAATTATGCTCTTTATTGGAGATTAAAACATTCACTCACTGGAAAACAAACCTCACCATAATTTGACCACGTTGTTTAAACTGAGGGAAATGCTTGAAACATCAAGCTTATTTATTTACAATTCCCATACTAACCATATAAAAATCCACTTTGCTCATGTATATACAAATTTTCAAAATAGCCAATCAATCAACTGATTTCTTGGTATGGATTTATGCTTGTAGTTGTCTGAAAAAACATAAAAATAATTTAATGTATGCAGCGAAAAATTATTATACAACTCATACTCGAAGAAACAAATAAACACCACACCCAAATTGTTAATGTGTGAATATTTTGAAAATAGAGACTCCATCTAATCAGTTATTGGATCATGAAACTCATGACAAAAATATTTGGGTTGATCCAAAAGACAAGGTTGGAATTGTATTGAATCCACTATGTGAATAACATTATGATCTCTCCTATTTTGTAAAACAAAAGACTGTTGCAATATATTTCCACTGTTGTCAAATATTTCAAGTAAGGGATGAAAATGAATCTTGTCTTCATGATCTTTTACAGGAGTAAGTATATTTTCAAATTTAGCATAAACAGGTAAAATTTGAACACACGCAAGCTCAGGGACCTGTTTCTCATCCTTCTCTTCAATCCCAGGTGAAAACACATCGTAGGAAACCTCTTGAAAGGCCTGAAGAAAATTTTCTTCTACATTTATTTCTTCATGAAAAACATCATTTTCATATCTATCATATGATGATGTGTACAATAGTTCTTTGGCATATGAATACTTAAAGGAAACAACTTGATCTTCATGAAAATTTGGAGTAGCCTCAAAACTGCTAGAGACATTTGAGTCAAGGAAAAATGTGTCTACAATGTTTCTATCACCAACATCCTTATCCTTAAAAAAATAAATAGTCTTTTCTTTTGAAACTAAAGAACTAGAGAAGGTTTTA
Organism: Picea sitchensis; assembly: GCA_010110895.2. NCBI lineage: Eukaryota > Viridiplantae > Streptophyta > Pinopsida > Pinales > Pinaceae > Picea > Picea sitchensis. The sequence continues at coordinate 40,942 of SNQJ01S0104010.1, read as the reverse complement.
CACGGGGATGTTTCCTCCTCTAACTGCTCAATACTTTTTTCTGCTTCATCCTTATAACCAGCAGAATTACTAAATGAATGTTGGATGTAGAATTCAAATCCTTTATAATAGTTTTCATAAAGAAGATCAGCTGGATAAAATATTTTGAAATGATGACGAATAATTGTATGAAACTCTTGTAATGATGAAATACTTGAGGGAGGAAGACATCTATACCATCCTCAAGCATCTCCTTCTAGTGAATACTTGAACATTTTCATGAGCACATCTTCATGATGCATATCTAACTGATCCATACATTGATCAAACATAATCAACTGTTGTGCAGGATTATCCTCCTTCCTTTATCTGAATATAGGTAGAAAATATCCCCATTCTGATATAAGAGGTACTGGATATGGGAAAATAGGAACTACAAAAAAGTTAAGAGGTCCAAACCTCTGAGCCAAAACAATAGAAAATTCCTTTGACATCATGAAATTGTGGAGTTTCCAGTAGATTTGTTCTTCATGGATTCGCCAGGTAAATGATGTAGTCTGTACCATGTCAACAATCATTTTTCACCATAAAAGACTTGATCTAAGCTTTGTCGTTCTCCTAGGGAAAATATTCAACTTCGTCCCTGGAAATGATGCCAAAAATGTTAGCACTAGAAGTCACACCTAGACCGTTGTAGGTGTAATCCTAATACCCATCATAATTTGAATAATTAAATCAATTTTATGGTTGGTGGATTGGCAAGAAAGAACAAGAAAGAGAGCAACAGACTGTCTGCAGAGACATTCCATTCGGCATGGAGTCATAACATTCTACAGATCAAAGGAAATCAATTTGCCTACCAGAAAAAAAGGGATATATAATGATGAATAGATGAGTGAAGTAGATAACACTAAGAAGAAATATTCATCAAGCAATGATCCTCTATGAAAAATGAATAAAAATAATACTTGAACAAAAATCATGAAAGAAGGCAATCACTGCAAATACTTTGGAGCTCACGAATCTCCTACCCATGAAAATCCATTGATCCTGAATGTCTTAAATCTATTCAAGTAAGATGAAAATGTAAAATGGAAAACAAATAAAACACAATCTGATAGTAACACCTCTCATGAATCTCTAATGGCATAAATGTTACATTTTAATATGCCCAACATGCTTACAAATTAGCGTACATAGCTAAATTGCCTCAAAATCTCCCCTAACTCTCTCCAGTCTCTAATTGGATTCCTCTCACTCATTAAATATAAAAATACATCAATAATATCTCTAGGAGGTCGTAGCCTACTCCATGCATTGGATTATATTCCTTAGAGATATGTGGAAAACAAAAAATCCAACTAATTCCTTGATTCCTAGAAGCTGTCTTTTAGAATAAATGCAACTACAACTAGCTCATTTCATGTAGATTTAGTGGAGATAAATCTTAGGTAAAAGTGTCCCTTGGTGTCTAAATGATATCTAAGAACCCATCTGAACCTCCTCAGATAGGTGCCAACCCTCCTATAGGTCATATTTATTAGACTTTTAGAGTTTGCAGCGTAATTTCAGGATTCGCTGCAAACTTTCCTGTAGGTGATGATTTGAAATTTTCTCCCATCAAGTCAATGACATTATGATTTATCACCACACCAAATTTCAGAGGAACCCAGATCGAAATGTAAAAGTTATGATGAAAATACGATTTTGTTGTGTACTAGTGCACAGTTGAGTTCACAACCCACAGTTGAGTTCACAACGCACAATGAAGTTTGCAATGCACAGTGAATTTTGTAGGGAGCAATTGATTTTGCAATGTGTAGTTAATTTTGCAATGCGCAATTGAGTTTGCAGCACACAGTGAAGTTTGCATCACACATTTGAGTTTGCAGCACGTAGTTGAGTTTGCAACTCGTAGTGATATTTGTAACGCACAATTGAAAATGGAAATGAGGATAAGAAATCACAAAGATTCCTTTTGAAACTGATCCTTGGATATGTTGTATGATGGCTAAGCACTAAAATAAATATTGGCGCTAACAACACAAAAGACCTGACTGGCTCAATACGAGCTATACGTTAGTCTTGGCGACCTGTTGGTGCAGACAATTTTGGGGTAAGGTTAGAGATGCATTGCAACAAATGAGACTAAATGGACCAAGGAATTAATGCATGCTAGGAAATGAGGAGAAATCAGTGCACAAGAAGGAAAAGGAAGTAGTGTGCAAGGAAGAAAGGACAAGCAGTGTGACAAAAATGTGGATTAGTGCGCGAAGGAAGTTATAATGTGGAAAAGTTGAGTCCACTTAGAGTTAGGTTTTTGGTAGTCAATATAAAAGGTTTCTACCCATTTTTTTAATATAAATAGAGGATGTATGAGGAAAATAGGATATCTTTTGATCATTATCACTTTTCTATAAGAGAAGTACTTCGAGAACCTTTTTGAGTTTTGAGTCAAAGTATCGGTTTTGTTGAATTTATGAGGAGCTAAATATGGATTCATATGGATCATAAATGAGGTTCAGGTTGCAAGCTATGGAGCTTGGCACGATATTGGTCTCCCTCACAGAGTATGATACACTTTTGATGTAATGCCCACAATGCTCTATTTTGATGAATAATAATAATAAGAAGAAGAAGATCTTTGTGGACGTAGCCTAGGGGGGGTGAGCCATGGTAAAAAGGGTGTCTCTATGTATGTTATCTATTATGTGTTTATTTTATATCCTTTATGATGAATGAATAAATCAATGAAGGAATATGTTGAACTTTATTTACAACGTGCAATAGAATGATGTTTTCTGCAGAGTGAATGTTATTAAATAGTAGATCTGATGAATGTTATGGTAGAATGAATGTTGAAGAAGAAGAAGAAGCCTAATATTCCTAACATTCCCATGAGTTCCCTCCCTTCCATTATTGCAGACACGTGGGTCATGCAATCACCTATAATCCATCTCAAGTGAGACTGAACTATGCACTATGTTGGTACAGGGGTAGAACCAGGGTTCAGCTCCAAGAGCGCACCAGCAAGCCCTAACTACTGGCCCTTTTAGAAACACCTACGAAGCAGATGCAATCTCACCTGAAGTAGCTATGGGAGGGTTGTGGGACAAAGATGTCTACAACCAAGGGGATATCAAGTGGAGCCAATACAAAATCAATACAATAGTTATATATCATATACCAGTTCATATCTACTCCGCAGAACTATCTATTAGATATAAAACAGTAATGCAATAATTATATACCTCATGGCACAAAACAGAGCATCAATCACACACAACACAAAATATACGTGGTTCACCCTCCCTCTAGGTCTATGTCCACATAACTGTGCTTTATAATATATTAAGATGAAGCATACAGTTCTCGTCTATGCTCTTAGCTAGCAGATCTTCTTCCTTCTTCTCTCTATCTCTCCCCTTCCTGCACACCCAGCTGCAGAGTTGATCTTCGCACCTAGATGAAGATCTTACAATCCCAAAAGGCTCTACACTCAACACTTCTCTCTCACACAATAATCCTCACTCGATCACACAATAACAAAGATGACAACAACAACAACAACCCATCCTAGGTCCTTTAGACCTCTATTTATACATTACAATCACTCATCAACATCCTTAGGCCAAAACCTAGGTGTCAAAACCCTAGATACCAAAACCCTAGGTTTCCAAAACCCTAGGTCAACTTGTCTCGTTTTTTTAGGGCTTCGTGAGCCTGTGTTTCCTTCCTTCTCATGTAGTGTTCCAAATCATCCAACGGTGGATTTTTCTGCTTGATGAGTTGTCCATGATCCATCTTCCTTTCTGATCTATCATCCTTGATCTCTTTGTCCAATGCATTGCTTCTTTTTACTTCGTTCCATCTTTTCTTCCCTTTTGCTCAATTAGACCCAGTAAAATTCACTGTGTGTTACGCACAGTTCACACTTTGTCTTTTCTTTCTTGATCTTCTCTTTCTTCCATAACCAAAGGCCAACAAGCCCCCAACACTCACTTGTGACTCATCCCAAGGCACTTCAGATCTGATTTCTCTACTTTGCTTCGTCTTCAGACTGTGCAGGGAAGCCTATGCTTCCATCTCTAGTCCTCCTTTCCTCCCTTGTCCAGACTATAGTTTATGTGTCTGGTACCCAGTTTCAATTTCACCTGGTACCTAGACCCTTAGCCTCATGCTTTTACTGAGAGCTACGAGGCAGTTGGTTGTCATAATACAACTTCAGTCGACTACCGTTCACCAAACCTTCCTTCCATTCTCCATTCAATGTCTTCAACTACACAACTCCTCCTTCTGTAACGTAGGAAACCTCATATGGACCAAGCCAATGCATTCTGAACTTCCCAAGATGTTTGATGAAATTACTATCATATACCAGTATTAGATCGCCTTGTTTAAATGCCTTATTCTTGATGTGTCTGTCATGGTAGGCCTTCTCTCTTTCCTTCTGTACCTGCTAATGGAATCCTACAATAAATATGTCTTATTCTAGTTTGTTCAACTCTGCAAGCCTTTCTCGAATAGCGCTAGTGTCATCCATATCTGTAAAGGAAACAATTCTTAAGCTTGGTACCAAATATTCCATTGGGACAATGGCTTCAAGACCATACACCAATTTAAATGTGGTATGCATTGTTAGATTCTTGCAAGTGGTTCTATAGGCCCATAATATTGTTGTTACTCTTAAATCCTAGTCATCTCTATTAGCACTGCAAATCTTCACTAGCATTGTCTCCAAGGTTTTGTTGAATGCTTCAACTATCCCATTTTCTTATGGATGGTAGGGTGTTCTCTTCTAATGATGAACTGTAAATTCCTCGGTCAAGGCTTCAATGGTTTTATTTATGAAATGTGTGCCTTGATCACTCATAAGGATCTTTGGGCATCCAAACCTGGTTATGATGTCATCAAATATGAAGCGCGCAGTTGTAGTTTCACTACAGTCCTTAACTGCTCTTGCTTCAGCCCATCTGGTCAAGTATTTTGTCGCAGTAATGACGTACCTTTCTCATGTGCGCTTCCCTGGTGGGTTTATAGGTCCCACGAAGTCAATGGAACATTTCTCACATTCTTGTAGGGTCAGCTATGGTGTTAGTGACATTTCATCTCTTTTGGATGGTTTCCTAACTCTTTGGCATACATCGTAGGCTCTGCAATAGTACTTAGAATCTCTGTGTAAGGTAGGCTACCAAAGGCCAGCTCAAAGAACCTTCTGTGTAGTGGATTTCCCTGCGTAGTGTCCTCCTACAATGATTTCATGAGCTTCGACAAGGATTAATGGTCTTTCTGCCTCCATAACACACCTCCTTAGTATCTCATCAGGTCCCATATTATATAGTAGTCCCACTATAAGCAAAAAGTCTACAGTGCACACTACTAGTTGTTTCTTCTAGGTGATTGTATATTCACTCGGTGCCATTCCTTTTGACAGGAACTGGACTATCTCTGTGAAGTGGTCATCAATATTTCTACTGGCTATCATCTGTGCATCTAGTAGTGTATCCTCTAAACTACTAGGTTCTTTTCCATGTTCCAACCTTGACAAGTGGTCGAGACCTTTGTTCATTCTCCCTAGCTTAACTATGATCTCAAAATCATACTCCTATAATAGAATAAGCCATCTGCATATCCGTCCCCCAACACTGGCTTGTTGACTAGGTATTTAGGTGCAGAGTGATCAATAAACATTCTAAAGTTTCCTCCCAACAAGTAGTGGCAGAACTTCTCCAGCACATACACCATGGCTAACCCTTCTCTTTCAGTGGTGGTGTAATTGATCTTAGTTGTTGATAGCTTCCTGCTAGCAAAGGCTAACAGGTGGTCAATGTATCCTATTCTTGGTTGTGCTAACACAAATCCTAATACAATAGAAGATGCATCGACATGCACGTGAAACTCTTTACTCCAATATGGGAAAACCAGAATAGGTGCAGTAACCATTTTCTATTTCAGTGTGTCGAAGCTCTGTTGGCATTTTTTTGTCCAGTGAAATTTACAGTCTTTCTTCAAAAGCTTCTCCACGGGTGCTGTAATCTAGGCATATCCTTTAATGAACTTCCTATAATATCGTGTGTGTCGCAGCACAGTGCACAACGATTTAACTGAAGTAGGAGGGGGTAGATCAACTATGATGGCAATTTTAGATGAATCTACTAGTAAACCCTGCTTGCATACAATATGACCTAACAACACTCCAAATGGTGAAAATAAAATTCACTTCTTCATGCTTAAGGAAATATGACACTGCCTACACTTGTCCAACATTAGCCTTAAACATTCGATATGATTTTTCAATAAACTAAAAACAGTCCAATCATCAAAGTATGCTTCTAGAAACTTATGTAGGAACTCCTTGAATGCTTCAACTACCACCCTGGAAAATATGGTTGGGGCATTCTTCAATCCAAATGACATTATTGTATATTGTTAGGATCCCCATTATGTGGAAAAGGTAGTCTTATGGCGATCTTCCTTGGCAATCTGGATTTGATGGTATCCTGAAAATCCATCTATAAAAGACTATACTTCTTGACCTCCTACATTATCTAACACTTTGTCATTGAATGACGTAGGGAAGAGGTCATGAAAATAGGTATCATTCATATTCCTGAGGTCTACACAGATCATGATCTCTCATGTCTTCTTGACTTGTACCACCATAGGGTTAATCCATTCTAACTCTTCGACAGGTTCGATAATCCCTGCTTCCATCATTCTGTCAAGCTCAATATTCACTTTCTCTTTATATTTAGGTTTCAATCTGTAGGGTCTCTGCTTGACTGGTATTTCATATGGTTTCAAAGGGATCCCCATTTCTCCCATAGAGCCTTTAATGCCCTTCATATCAGTGAACTTGGTCGGGAACACGTCCTAATATTTATGCAGTAACTCAGTGATCTTGTCAATAGTGGCAACATCCCAATAATCTCCAACATTTGCAAGCTTCAATGTTCTCTCTGTTCCAATATTGAATTTCTTGATCTTGATTGGTTATCTAATAAATGGTATCCCAACTCCTCGTCCTTCCACATCTCTCTGACCTTTTATTTCTGTGATGTTCACCTTCCTGGGATCATCGTCTTCATCAAAATTGATATTGTAACAACCTTGCAGTTTCTAGAGAGGTGTAGTCCATTCATCATCTTCTTTATCTAAATGGAGGCTAGGTGCCTCCTCAAATACTTTCCGTCTTACAGTCTGTAATGCTTGATCTACTATAGGATATTGTCTTTCAAATGAAAAGGTGGTGAGAAAGTTCTGAGTCATACCTTACCACTCTGTAGTGATGAGGCGCAACTCTACTTAAAGGTACCAGTTGATAGGGATAGTGTCCAGTGTGTTTATGAATTTGTGCACCCATTTCTCTTGAGGAACATTGTTGCAGGCTTCCTCACAACTTCGCACATGGTCCTTCGGGCAGCTTCGACCTGTGTATTGAATTTCTCCGCTTTCTACTTGTGCTGAGAACCACATGGTCATGAGGGTATGACATTGTACCCATTCTGTAATGTTGTTTTTATGCATCCCCCACCATATTGATGGTGTGTCTTTCAAGGCCTCATCCATTGCCAACAAGTGTTGTTGCATTGGTAGACTTTCTTCAAATTCTGATAAGAAGGTTTCTAATGGATTCAGACCATAAAAGATGGGTAAGTTACTTGTTGTTGTGTCGATCCAGCGTACTTCCCTGGTTAATATAGCACATCGCCTTGTATATACTTCATACATTTTGTTATACCAGTTCTCCAGTGCTTCTTCTGAGTCTAATGAACATGCGTTGTCACTTTTCCAACTCAAATTTCCATCCGCCATAGGATTAATGTAATCTTGTTGTCTAGCTGTTAATTTGTATATGTTTTCAAGTTCGTATGTGTGGTCTTATTCTCTGATGGGCTCAATGTATCACAAACCTTCATAAGGATCTAATGGTGTGATGACGCTAAGGACATCTCCTTCAAACATCATTTGTCTTTTCTTTAAATCGACCACAGTGGAATTATTGAAATCCCAATCAATTCCTAATAGCACAGGATAAGGACAACTATCATCAACTATCTCAATTTCCTCAAAGTTTGCAAACGTCCTTACTCCATCGATGTCCACAGGGACATGTTCCAATCTACTAAAGGGGATTACTGCTTCTTGATTAGCCTTCCTAAGCCTGATAGGGGAATATATCAACTTAAGTTTTCCCATCAGTGCCCAGGTTTGATTTTTCATGACATTGACCTCCAACCCTAAGTCAAGGACCACATAGTCTATATCATATTCTCCAATCTGAACATTCAGGTGTAGTTCCTTGTTTTTCCTTCTCTTATTGGATAGTTTATGTATTTCTTTATTAAGTAAAGGATCTCCCCTTCCTATCTCATATTTTCTAACCAAATTTTGTAGTTCTTGTATAGCTTTCTCGTCTTTAATCAACTCTATAAATGTATATAAGAAACTGACAAGTTTACTTGCCTCTTTTCGATCTCCAGATGAAGTAGACTGATTGAATGCTAGAGGAATTCCACATTCTCTTAATTACAATAGTTTCTTTGATGAAGAGCCTTGGTCTCCCCTAAATTCTCTTCTTTCCTCCTCAAAACATTTGTTTTTCTTTCTTTGCATCAAAAATTTATGTCCTCTCTGCAGTTTTCCTGACTCTTGATTCTTTTGTAGTCTTTCCTTATATCGTTCTATCTTCTCCTGTAGAAGAACCTCCTTGAGTGATAAAAATGACTCTATGGTCTTCTCCATGAGGTTCTTCTTTTATCAATTGTATATGTGGGTTCTGTTGAGGTCCCCGTTTCTCTTGAATTTTAGCCAGTAATGCTGGACATTCCTCAATAACATGCTCGAAGGAGTTACAATAGCTGCAAGTGGTACAAGGGTTCTGACAATCCCTTGCCAAATGTGTAGGTTGTGCACAATTATAGCATATTATCTATCCTCAACCTCCACCCCTACCTCCTCCTCCTCCTCTTCCTTGGAATCCACCACGAGGGTTGAAGATTCCTCTCCCAGGGGAGTTATATTGTGTAGTGTTTCCTTCTTGTTGTACTTTGACTTGAATATTGTATATATCCCTTGACCTTTCATGCATGAGATCGTAAGACCTACAATCCCTATCATCATGTCCCACAGACTTATAGAATGTGAAATAAAAAAATTTGGGTGTCTGAACATATATGTTCATGTAGTAGCACTCACCAGGGAAATGTCTGTTTCTACATACCTCACACCAGGGTAGGGTAACTTGTTTCAAGGGGATCGGAGCTCTAGAGGTCAAGTATTCATGGAATAGGGGATAGTGTTCCTTGTCATGGCCTTCTGACCTGCATCTGACACACCACATGTCTTCTCTTTTATCTTTTCCCTTGTCTTTCTTCATATCTTTGACCTGCAGAGACAAACTAGTTAGCTGACTCAAGATTTGACTCATACCGGAGCTAGACTCTCCCATAGGGGATGATTCTAACTTCATGGAAATATCCAGTGCTTCAGCCTACAAAGTGATATTCTACTACATCAGAGGAACTCTGATGTGTGGTAAGAGGGCAGTAATGAACCATTCCTTGTTCTTCTAATCTAGGATTTGAAAACTCAGATGGCCTGTCAAGGTCTTGAATCTCTGATCGAACTCCCATATCAGTTTAGTTATTCTCTGCTTGATTTATTTTAGTTCTTTAATGCACTGCGATTATGGATTAGGTTTCTTGAATTCAACAATTAGCAAAGTCTTAATAGAATTCAACGTTTTAGGTGTAGCTCCTTTGAAAAATTTCATATACCAGCTTAGTGCGCGATCTCTTAGGGTAGTACTAAGCTGAGCGCTTTTGACAACTTCATCAGTGATATTATTAATGATCCACACAGTTTCATAGAGAAAATAGTGTTGTTCAGGGTCTTCAGATCCATCTTCTCTAAAGGTGGGTAACCTTATCTCACCTTCCATAGATATTCCTAGGTTTTTGGATTGAGTATGTGATGGAATACTAGTGACAATGCTCTGATGACTTAGGTTACTCTGGTTACTTAAGACTACTAAAACAGTAGGAAGAGTATCGGTACTTACTTCGATAGTCAACATAGTTCTTGAAGCTTTTGATTCTTCTTGGAGAGGTCTTGAAATTTTCCCTTCTTCTGAATTCTCCTTAACTGTCAGATCTGCCTCTTCTACACTGTAGAAGCCCTCGTCCCCATAGTTCTTCTTAAAAAAGTTTGCAAGATGAAATTTTTTGAACACTCTCCCACTGCGCATATGTCCAACCTTTGTGTCACTATCATTGTCCGAATTATTGAAAATTAGCCTTTTTGGATCCGTCTAGCTACTATATCTTCAATATGCTCTTCTCATGCAAGCATCTTGATCCTTAGCTTTAGAAAATGTAAGAATTTTTCTTTGGGTCCCTTGAAGAAATATATCCCGGCTTGGCCATATGAATATACTCTGTCAACATCAAACTCGGTGATATACCCTCTAATGGTATGTTAGAAAAATAGGACCACAGAGCCATAAAATAAAAAAAATGCGGAAATAAAACACAGAAGATACACAATACAAGAGAGACATAGATTTACGTGGTTCACCCAGTGTGGGCTATGTCCACCAGAGAAATTGCCAGGTCCTTCCTTTAT
>SNQJ01S0104010.1:8211-20438 GCA_010110895.2 Picea sitchensis | reverse complement strand
AGACTTAGGAAATTGTATATTATCTATTGATGATGACTTTGAAGTAGATATAGACGAAAATTGTATAGAAGAAAAAACTGAAAAAAAAAAGAAATAAAAAAAATGTATATAACACCAGTGTATAGAAAATGTATTTTGATGGTGCCTCGTCTTTCCTTGGAGCCGGAGCAGGAGCACTCCTTATGGCTCCCGATGATCAATTCGTAATCCCCTTTTCATATAGGCTTCAGTTGAATGTGGATTGTACAAACAATGTATGCGAGTATGAAGCTTTAGTGCTAGGATTAGAAGCTGCTAGGAGGATGAAAATAAAGAAACTCGAAGTCTTTGGTGATGCCGAGTTAATTATAAAATAGGTGAATCGGTAGTACCAGGACAAGCATCCTAGATTACGGTCTTATAGGACTTGTGTCTGGGATTTAATCAAGAACTTCTTCTCCTCTGTGAATGTTCATTTCATCCCAAGGTCTGAAAAAACACTAGGCTGATGCTTTAGCTAAAGCAGCATCAAATTTCACACCCCCAAATGATTTTAAATTAAAGTATCACATACAAATGAGACATCTCCCTTCGATACCAAATAACATACAACATTGGCAGGTCTTTGAGGATGATGAGAAACTTTGAAGGTTTCTTGAATCATTAGATGAATTTGCAGAAATGCATACTGATCAAGAAAATCAAAATGATTCCATTTGGATCATGCAGGAGGGGGAGGATTCTAAAGAGTTTCACGATAAAATCGCAGATCATTGAATGCTTGTTCTCAAGAACAACCAGATTCCCAAGGGTCTAATTCCCTTGGAAACACTATTTAATCAAGATGATATCCCTTCAAAAACCACCCTACAACCCCAACCAGAGGAGGTTGAAAATTGTAACATAGGCACTAAAGAAAACCCCCGAAGGGTAAAACTATCCAAATATATATCTACAGAAAATAAAAATAAATACACAGAGTTGTTAAGAAAATACAAAGACATTTTTGCATGGTCGTATGAAGAACTGAAAACATATGACACTTCTGTGATCGAACATAAGATGCCCCTAAAGCCTGGTGTCAAACCTTTTAAACAAAAACTATGACAAATTAACCCCATTTTATTACCTGTTATCGAACGAGAAGTCAAAAAAATCCTTGATGCTAAGATAATTGTACCACTGAGATATTCTAATTGGGTAGCCAATCTGGTCTCGGTTAGAAAGAAAAACGGGGAAATTAGACTGTGTGTTGATTTCAGAAATCTTAATAAATCTTCTCTCAAAGATAATTATCCCCTACCTAAAATGGACCATGTTCTAGAAAAAATAGTAGGAGCTAATAGGATGTCAATGATTGACGGATTTTCAGGTTACAATCAAATTGCCGTCAGTGATCACGATAAAGAGAAAACAGCCTTTACCAATCCTTGGGGCATATTTATGTATGATAAAATGTCGTTTGGGTTGATGAATGCAGGTGCTACTTTTCAACGCGCAATGGATATTTATTTCGTTGGTGAACAAGACAAATTTGTAGTGATCTATTTGGATGACCTTACTATTTTTTCTAAATCAGATGAAGGTCATTTGATTGATCTCAAACAGACATTTGAGAAATGTTGTAGGTTTGGTCTATCCTTAAATCCTAAGAAATCTCACTTCGCTATGCAAGAGGGCAAGCTGTTGGGTCACATCGTATCTCGAGATGGAATTAGAATAGAACCTAAAAGAGTTGAAGCTATAGATACAATAGCTATTCCTAGGAATGTGAAAGAAATTTAGTCATTCTTAGGAAAAATAATTTTTTTGAGAAGATTTATTCCTAACTTTGCTGAAATCATGAAATTGATTACAGATATGCTGAGGAAAAATAGCGAAGTAAAATGGACAACAGAATCTAAAGCATCCTTTTCCCATATCAAGAAGGTTATAAGTGAGGCATCGGTACTAGCGAGCCCCGATTGTCTCAAGGATTTTCTTATTTTTTCATTTTCCTCTGAACACACACTCACTTCCGTACTCCTTCAAAAGAATGAAGAAGGTTTTGAGCAACCAATAGCCTTCTTTAGCAAAAGTCTCCGAGATGCCGAACTCAAATATAATATAATGGAAAAACAAGCATATGCTATGGTAAAAGCGTTAAAAGATTTCAAAACTTATGCTTTACATTCTAAGGTGATTGCATATGTTCCTACTAGCTCTGTAAAAGATATTTTGGTTCAAGGAGACAGTGATGGCAAAAGAGGAAGATGGCTTGCCAAAATTCAAGAGTTTGACTTGGAGGTTAAACCAACAAAATTAGTAAAGGGGCAAGGCTTAGCTAAACTTTTAGCTAAATCCAATTTCAGAGCTCTTGGGATAAACAAATCTCAGGAGGAGGAAGAGTGGGTAGACGTGAATGAACTTGAGGACCAAATAACTGAAAACCAAATCGAAGAGAAATTTGCATCATCAAATTGGTACAAGGACATAGTAGCATACTTACTGACATTGAAATGTCCAAGTGACTTGTCTTCATCCAAAGATAGAATGCTAAAGTTGCATGCAATCAAATACTGTATTTTTTAAAAACGATTATATTGGAAAGACCCGCTTGGCTTCCTCTTGGTCTGTCTGGTCAAGTCGAAAATAGAAAAGTTATAAGACAATTTCATGAAGGAATATGTGGAGGACACCACGCCTGGAGAGCTACGGCATATAAAATCCTAACAGCTAGTTATTATTGGCCCAAACTTTTCCTAGATGTCAATGCTAAGGTACCAACTTGCAGCCCTTGCCAATTTTTTGCAGGAAAACATAAACTCCCAGTGATGCCATTGGTCCCAGTCAAGATAGAGACTCCTTTCCAACAATGGGGACTAGATTTAATAGGTGAAATTAATCCTCATTCTAGTGCTCAACACAGATGGATCCTGAACACTACAGACTACTTCACCAAATGGGTGGAAGCTATCCCAACAAGAAAGGCTACTGATTCGGTGGTTGTAGATTTCTTAGAAGAAAATATTTTGTCTAGGTTCGGCTGTCCCAGAAAAATAGTCAGAGACAATGCACAGGATTTTAAGTCTATGTCTATAGTCATCTTTTTCCAAAAATATAATATTGTTCTAGGCCATTCCACAACATACTATCCTCAGGGAAATGGTCTCGCAGAATCTTCAAACAAGAGCTTAATCAGTATAATCAAGAAAGTGTTAAATGAAAATAAAAATTCTTGGCATTTGCATTTGAAATATGCTCTATGGGCAAATAGAATAGGCACAAAAAAGTCTATCGGTACTTCTCCCTTCCAAATGGTATATGGAACAGATGTAGTGTTGCCTATAAACCTAGCACTTCCTGTAATGAAACTATGGCAAGACGAGAAGGAAGAACCAAATCCTCTCACAAGAAGGATAAACCAGCTGATTGAAGTTCAACAACACAGGGCGATAGTGGATGAAAGGTTGCAGAAGTACCAGGATGACATGAAGGTATTATTTGATCGTAAAGCCAAGGACATAAATTTTCTCCTCGGGGATTTGGTTTTGAGATGGGACACTCGGAAAGAGGATTCAGGAAAAATGGTAAATTCGATCACATTTGGTACGGACCATTTAAGGTAGCATCTCCCGAAGGAAAATATTCATTTCTACTTGAAAATTTTGATGGTAAAATCCTGAATGCCCCTGTCAACGAGCATTTTTTAAAACATTATATGGAATAATTGATTTCTAGAAATTTCCACTGTATATACCATTTTTTTTTTTTTCATAATTTTCTTTAGAAAGTCTATTTTCATTTTGTAAATAAAAAATAAAAAATAAATAAAATTAATTAAGTTTTTATACTAAAAAAAAAAAAATTGATATTTTTTATATTGTTTTTTCTATAGGATTCTAACAGACAGCTTGAACGCAGAGGATAAATTTGCCAAAAATAGGTGATAGATAGTATTTTATGTTATTTAAAAAAAAAAAAAATGATAATGGTAAGACAAAGTTATGAGTTTAAGCAAATTCCATTTTATAAAAAAAAAAGAAAAAAGAATTGTTTCAAAAAATGTGTTGCTTATCCCATAAGCTGATAGGTAAATAAAAAGCGTTTTCAATACTTAAACCTTAAAGGTTTCACCTAGAACAAGTTTAAAGGTAATCGAAGTAAAAATCTTTAAGAGAAGAGTCCAAAGGGTTAGTTTTAATTTACAACCTCTATTTTCTGACTTACATATCGTTGGACATTTCCTTTTTATACCCTCAGTTCTATCTTTTTCTTTTTCGGGTTTCCCATAGAGGTAGGAGAGATTATGTCTTAACTTTTGAAATTGGAAAATAGTTTTAAATCAGTAAGACCAGTCCTCATATTTATTTTTCTCCAACTAAACGTGGTTATTCTTAGGTTGATTCTGATTCTCCTATGTTTCTTAATAATTTGTCTGAGGATTTAAGCTTGCTCAAAAGAAAACCCCTGAAATTAATCTTCCCCTTTTTCTCTGCAGACTAAGGTGTTTTGAAAGTTGAGAAAAGATTGGTCTAGAGTAATCATAATAGGTTGACAAACCTCTATTGTAAATTTTTACACATATATCACCCCTGATATTTTAAGTATCACTGATTGCCCCCGCTTCATATTCATAAGCTAAATATAAGACAGATGGTGAAAGGAAATTCATATTTGATTGCCCTCATATAGTCCCAAAGATGATGAAAGGAAATTCATTTAAATTATTTCCCTCGTATAATATAAAGAAACAGATAACTTCACCGGGGTACTGATTAGGCCCGTTGGTAGTGAAGCAATATCTGAATGTAAATATATAATTAGCACTCGAAGCGGTGAAAGGAAATTCAGTAAAAAAGGGACAGATAACTTGACCGAGGTACTGAACATGCCCGCTCGCAGTGAAGCAATATGTGAGATATCCATAAGGTTGTCATACTTATCTATCACTCTACTCTAGTTACCAGCTTTTTCGAAACCAGATCTGCATCCCAAGTCTAGATAGAGCTCCCCTTTTAAAATTAAAAGTTTTGTTTTGATTGATGCAAGCCGAAAGTCACAAATCTGTTGAGTTTCTGCTGACAGCCAATTCACATTTTTTATACTGTCCTTATAAGCTATCTACACCAGTGTTTTTTGACCCTTTATATTCATCGCAATCTTCAGAATAAAACAACACTAGTATTTTTTGCGCAATTTGCACACCTGCCTTTGTTCTCGTTTTCATGACTGCAAGCGTGAAAACTTTGATTTCGAAGTCAAATTAAAATCGTCACTGGATTATTATGGTCACTCTTGTCTATGTGTTCATTGCGTTTCCAATTTAATTATAGTTTCACAGTTGGCAAGGCTCCAAGATCCTTACTCATTTGACATTCTTTAATTGTTAATATGACTTCATTTTTATAAGGCTGTGATGATATTCTTGTGATCGAGTTTTTGAGACATTGGTGTTTTGATGTTCTATATTCTTTCATCAATTTCCTTGATACATTGGTTTCATGAAAACACATTAACGTTGTGGTTAGAACCTTGGTATAATCATTTCATACAACACATATTTGATATAATCGAACCCTTGGTGTTGATTTCGAATCATTGTTTTGGTTTTAAAACTATGCTAATACTATTGCTTGCGCAAATGCTTGGTCGACTCACCATTGATTTCATTAATTCTTTGAGTGGCATAGTTTTTGACTTATGCAATAGTGATTTGAATTGCTATATGCGTCATCGGTTGTACTGTGGGAAATGACTGTTTTTCATAGGCTGAGCTAGCTCCACCACCCTCGCACATTTGGGCATTAATACCTTCCCCCTATCCTGGATTAACTCTGTTGTTTTCGAGTAAGCCTGTGAGATATCGACCCTGCGAATGCCCTATCCAAACCCTTCCCTGTTCACCCAGCTCACCGTGTGCTTCTGTCTATGGCACCAATGGTGCATATAGAGCCAAATGGTAGCCAAACACTCCTGTTGTTCGACAATGGCCGTAAAGATTTGGAAAATGGTGGTTGGCTGGTGTTTATCCAAAGGTTCGAGGGTTTCAACCTTTCGGTTGCCCAACAATTCACCCTCACCTTTGATGGATGCAGGGCTAAGTTCAGAGACGTACAACTTGAGCTGAATGAGGAATTCGTAAGCTCGACTACAGGACTACCAACTACAAGGCAAAGGTGGTTTAAAAATTCCAAAGTAGATGAGGTACCGTGGCCGCTCCTTTTCACGTCAAGGAAGATTGTTTCCTGTGATAGAGGTATGCCTATCACTTCCCTCAAAACTAGGTGGCATGATCTTTTGGTGATTGTTAAACAATTTTTGACCTGTGAAGGTCAGTATGGCTTGGTATTTCTGTATCATCTCCGGTTATTGATGAATTTTATAAGATATTCTTTGAACATGCCACATTACTTCTTGCTTAGCCTTTACAAGATGTCTAAAAGATTCAAGCGTGAGAAGGCTGATAGCAGCCTTTTTCATCACAGCTTGATAAAAGTTATAGTCGTCTATCATTTGAGCCTTCATGGTGATAGTTGGCAGGCCTTCCTATCTAGGAATGGCTTTGCCACTCCCGAGTTTGTCCAAGAGGACAAGGTTGTGGTTGCTGAAACTTTGGTTGGGCTAGCCCTACCATTTCATATCCTTCTATCCCCTGTCAAACCCTCTGATTTCCCTGACATCGACCTACCCAATACCATAGACAACCCCTGTACTAAAGAAAAGACTGAGGCCATAAATAAGCCTGTGAGGAAGAAAGGCAGAAGTGATACTACAGTCAACAATAAAGGGAATAAAAATGCTCGATGGATATTAAGATGTGCTAGGAATAAACCCAAGCCAAACGTCGACCAGAAGCCAATAGTGTTGAGCGAGGTCTTGGACTCTGATATTGAGCATTTCCTAGCTGCGGAGTACCCCTATTCACATGGCCTATTCTCTACGAAACCCTATGACTATGTCTCTAACTTACCTCCATGCCTAAAAAATGATCCTAATTACCTTGGAATCAAGCTGCACAAGGAAACCCTTGGTAACTTGAACAAACCCTCGCTTGTGATATCAAATCCCGAGAAACCATCATGTATCCAATGCAATGCTTGGCTAGAGTGTTATTACACCGGCGTTCCCCTACTGCAATCAAAGATCAAATCGTTAGAGGAACGGGTGACAGTGCTAGCAAAGGAGAATGATAGGCTACAAGGCAATGAAAAGAAACAGAAAACCACCGGTTCAATTGTCTTCAGGAATGTCGAAGTAGCAATGGCCTTTGTCAATTCAAAATTATCATGACCGAGTTGCCCAGGTATGTGTTTTGACATAGATTTTTCTTTGTGAGTTTGATTGAATTAATATAACCAATTGGAGTTTTTTTCAATTAGCTCTGTTCATTTTAATACATTCAAAATGATTTTGTTATAGTTTGATCATCAAAAACGATTTAGTGGTGAATCATGTACAGTAGATTCATTTTGTTAAAATTAAATATTGCTATTGTTTGGTTATGAGATTTTATTGTGCTCAAATTGGTTTAAAAGATTGATTTGTTTTCGATCGGGTTTTATTTTAATTAGTCCTGTTTGCTTTTAATAGACTAAAAAAAACAATCATGTTGATTGCGATTTAGCAAAAACGATTTTGTTTTGTTTTGAATGAATATTTTCTCTTTGATTGCCTTCGATCTGTACAGAGAGTTTCTTTGCTAAAATCGTGTAGCTGTGTGGAGATTGATACGATTTTGCATAACGATCAGATCGGCCCCAAACTGTTTCGATTCGTTCCTGTCTGATTTGATTTGCAAACGATTATGGTGTGCCTTAAGTTATCATAATTGCGTGTATGAATTGGATTGGTATCGAAGGTAGATTTGATACTGCTCTGTTAGTTTTGATTTTGAAAAATGATTCTGTTAAGCTCAGATTGATATATTTGGTATTTATTTGGCTAAATAGATTATAATTTGTTTTGAAATTGGTTCAATAGATGATTTCGTTGGTTCCCCAACTATCAATCGATCCTGTCTGCTCCCAATTGCCAATAACAAACGTTTGACATTTTGCATATATTCCTGTCACCGTTCAGTTAAGGAACCATGATTTCATTTGTTTCAATTTGCATACAAGTTTTGGTTGGATGTGGCATGAATGATTCGCTTCGTTTGGAATTAGTTTTGGTTTAATAAGTCGAATATAATTCTGTTAAATTTTGGATTGATTTTAAAATGATTTTGTTCTCCAATTAGACCAGCTACAAAATCCCAAGATTCTGTAGCTAGTCTTAAAAATTAGATTTTGGTCAATTTTATCAATAAAACATCATCTAAACTTCTGTATTCTTGTCTCCTGATAGGTACCTACAAATTTTATTGACAAATGGGACATGTTGTAGCAGTTTAGATATAGTTTTTAGTTGTTAGTCATAGGCTAAAATAGAGACTTGGGAGATTATCCCCAAATTTTTTGTAAAACTGTTTTGATAATTCCCACAGGGATGTTTTACCCTGTGGGAGGTATTTAAATACTTTTTATTTTTTGTAATGAACCCATCATCATCACTGTTGGGAAAACCAGACTATGGATTTATAATAATACAGACTAGGATGAAAGTTGATGTCTTGTAACAACTTTCACTTTTAATATATCAAACTTTTATTTCAATTTTTCTCTATATCAGTTTGCAATTAATTATTGACTACTTTAGCTATCGTAATTCGTTACAGGTTGGTGTGATTTGGTTTATATGTTGTCCATATCTGATCTCTCTTATTTAAAAAATACAACAATTACTCCATTTCAATTTAATGAATACAGGTTTATCTTTTTCGTTAATTGAATTGTCTTCTACAAATTTTGCACAAGGATTTATCTAACTGCGATAATTTGTTAATTATAAGATTGTTGTAATATTTTATGTCTTGTTTTTCCTATCATTTATATTTGAAGAGCACAACAGATTCTTGTTTACAATAAGCTCGTGGAGAATCTGGTGCGGGTTTCCTCCCACCGAACAGCTAAAACAACTATTGCATGCAGGACAAACCTGAAGCGTTACTTCAGGTCAGTTTGCTATTTGTTATTTGATAGTCAATTTATTAGTGTCATATAAGTAGTTTAGATAGATATATGTATAGTTTAGATTTATAGTTAGAGTTGTTATTTTAGATTCTTAGCTTAGATAGTTTTTATTTATTTTCTTTCTCATAAAATTATAAAAATAAAAAAGCAATAGTTTCGTTGTCTTAGGATAGTTTACCAATGATTTTTGCAGGTTTTCATTTAAATCTATAATCTGTAAATATTGTATATTTGTAATTGGATCTGATTCTGTTGATAATTGAACATTTAATTTTATAGAATTATAGTTGTATGATTTAGGTAATAGATTGTATATATGTAGTTTAGATTTGTTTATTAGCTTGTTTTAATTATTGTTTTCATTTAGATTAGTTCCTTAGTGTAGTTTTCATTTGTTTTCTAGGACTTGGATTGGCTAACGAAGCCGCTAAACCCGTTAGGGTGGGTCATCCCAAATGGCTTGGGTTATTTAGACAACCCCGGACCGGATCCACTCTTCCAGTTGGCGAGAATTCAATTTCGCCTGTCAACAAATGGCGCTAGAAGGAGGGCCTGAAATTTATTAATGGCATGAGGCGGTTGTAAGAATCCTCCACCACCTAATCTCTCACCTATAGTGACAAGAAGTCATTTGAATGACAACATTGCCCCTCAAACAACAACCACATCAAACGACGATCCACGGATCACAGTCGAACCAACAACTCCAAATCCTACAGGTGGTGACATACAAGAGATTGTCTGCCAATCTCTCATAAGAACACATAGTGCCTTAGCCCGTTTGAGGCAACCAAATCGGCCTCTAGACCAACCTTTAGATTTCTCTGATATCAGAGAACAACTCAGAGGCACTAACCTCACTGTGAACCCTACAAATCCAATCCTCACTCCTACTGCAGGGGGATCTGGAATACCTCCCTCACCACCTCCATCATCCCCTTCTTCTTCTAGAGAAGACTCCTCTAACGAAGGTAGTTCCCCTTCGCAGCCTTCCACACCAACTACACCAATGGTCAACCAGAACAATCCTGCTAGACCTTGGCTCGACCAGGATGCAATAGTTGTACTTGGAGCACAACATCCCTTACCCAAACATTCAGAGAAGTGGCTTCCCAAGTTTGATCCTGACTCTAAACAGATCGCCGAAGTTCACATTAAAAAGTTTATGTTAGCCATTAGACTCCACAATGTCGAGCATGAAGACATAGTCTGTAGGTTTTTCCCCTACACTTTTGAGGGGAATGCATCTACATGGTACTTTGCTCAGCAATCCCATACCATCGTGTCTTGGGAAAGGTTTGAATCCTGCTTTTTAGAAAAGTTTGGAGATGACAAAACTCTAGAAGTTCTAGTTATGGAGATTTCTAGCTTAAGAATGAACCCAAAAGAGAAAATTAAAGACTTTAATCAAAGATTCTTAACACTTAAGAACCTAATCCCTACGGATTCCATGCCTGCCGAGAATCTTATCATAGCATACTATACTAAAGCCCGACATCAAAGTATAGCCATTTGGGTTAAATGATCTAAGAAATCCACGTTGTTAGAAGACTTCGAAGAGGCCAGCTAGATCGAAAAAGACATACTTAGTTTAAAAGACACTACTAGAAACAAAACAGAAGCTAGTTCATCTTCCAAAAAGAAGATCGAAATCCTCCCTAGACCTACTCAAAGTAAAGCACAACCCGAAAGATCTGATTTAGAAAACTTAACTAAAGTCATTCAAAAAATGTCAAATCAAGTGATATACTTGAAAAGGATGGCCGAAGAAGTTTCTTCGAGTAAAGGACCCTACAAACCCCCGTTCAGGAAGCCTTTTCCCACCAACCGACCTAATCCTACTACTGAGGGCTTAAATCTAGAAAGTTTGCAATACGCCCTTCAAACAATTCTAGAAGCCTAGGATAACTTGATGCCTCCTGAGATTCCTGAGGAGGTAGTTGAACAAGAGACATTTCAAGAAGAAGAATCTTCTCTGAACATTTTTGGACACTTCTTGGATAGTATCTTTCAATCTAACTTCGAGACAGTACATCCTTACAATACTAGGAGTAAGACAACAAACAAACCTTCTTCCGAAAACACTATGACTTTCCCCCCAAAGCAATCTAAACCAGCTGAGACTAAACAGAGTTATGTGAACCCCAACTTAGATTATGATTTAGTTGATGATATTAAAAAGTTAAGGGCTAACATTTCTATTTATGAGTTATTGAAATTTCCATTTCTTCTACAAAAAATGTTACAGAACATCGCAGAGAATAGAAAAAATGGTAATTCAAGCAGTAACAAGGTTGTTCAGAACAAAGTTCCTCAGAAGACTTCCACTAAGAATAATCCTGATCCTCATGATAAAGGAAGCCTTCCTATAAATAATGTAGATAAATTAGCTTTAGAAACCACGATTAAAAAACCACAAACTACCACCCTTAGTACTTGCAGAAACATACCTCTGTTTTTGTTAACTTTCGAAATA
The DNA here is from genome assembly GCA_010110895.2 of Picea sitchensis. Taxonomy (NCBI): domain Eukaryota; kingdom Viridiplantae; phylum Streptophyta; class Pinopsida; order Pinales; family Pinaceae; genus Picea; species Picea sitchensis. The sequence goes on along the minus strand of SNQJ01S0104010.1, from coordinate 8,930 downwards.
TTTAATAGAAACATGCACAATTGTATGGTAGAATCAGGAGCGTCATCCAATGTGATGCCATGGTCTGTATGTCATAAGATTAATGCTGAGGTTGAACCGTCCACTTTAAAAATCATCCAACTTGATCGAACTAGTGTTAAAGTTGTAGGCGAATTAAGGAATGTGCTTATAAGATTATCGTCTAACCCCAAGGTTCATCAAGTTATTGATATTATTTTTGTGGATATTCCATAAGTGTATGGTTTGTTTTTAAGCAGGGACTGGTCGGAGCAGCTACATGGCTATTTCACGATAGATTGGTCTCACTTATGGCTGCCCGAGAACGGCAAGCCCAACAAGATCAAAGTAAATAATGAAAGCTACCTTAAGTTCACGGTCACAGATCTGAACGATCCAAATGAACCATTTACACCTTCTGTTGACTCACCCGAAATACAAGGGATGGATACCTTTTTCAGCAATTTCATGGCCGAAGATTCAGCTATCACCAATCCAGAACAACAGTCCGAGATTGTAGCATACGTGTAGCCAACAACTTCTATACAACGGTCTCATACACCCGATAAAAATCAAATTTGGTCTCTGTATTTTGACGGGTCAAAGTCCAAAGAAGGATCTGGTGCAGGCTGCGTTATTATTGATCCGACGGGTAACAAAACCCTGATTGCATGTAGGCTAGAATTTGAATGTACTAATAACACAGCAGAATATGAGGCTTT
>SNQJ01S0104007.1:34704-66807 GCA_010110895.2 Picea sitchensis | reverse complement strand
TGCCTCCTCCTGGGCAAGTGGTAGGAATATCTCGATTCCCCCAATCATTATAAGGCTCCTCAGATCAGCCTCTCGGATGGTGAAAGGTTCCAACTTGTCATCATCTTCATTCATATGGCTTGGAAAACCATATGAATCTTCATCATCTGTCAACTCCTCCGGCTGATTCTGACTCACTTCTGAGTTTATGAGACTCTCAGATAGTCTCATCTGCTCATCCCTGCCTACCTGGCAATATGGGATGCTTCTACTACCCTCCCGACAGTCTTCGAGATCCCACAACGACCTCATATCATTTCCCAACTGGCAATGTGACATTCCTTGGCTGTCCTCCTGACAGTCCGTGAGATATTCAGTCGATCTCAACTCCTTGACCATCTGGAAAACTGGAATTTCCTCCCTGCCCTCCTGGCAGTTCCTGAGATCTTCAACTGATCCCATTTCATTCTCTTCACCGAGAACTTTCCCAGTCTCTAGTTCACATACCTGAACCATTTCCTCAGGTCCTTCGAGGTTTTCAGCATACCTCAACCATCCTCTTAACAGCCTATGTTTTCTTCTAGCCATCAACTCCTTGACTGACCAATTTATCTTTGGATTCCTCATGGGCCATTCATATACCCATCTCCGTTTGGTATTCTGCTACATCCCTAGTTCAAGCTCTTCCATTTTTTCCCTGATCTCAGCAAGTTATTTTCCCCTTTCGATTGTGCTCATTTGCTCTAGGTTTTTCCTCCAAGCATACCTATGGCCTTCAGTAGCCATGGCGTTGTCTCTGTCTACTCTCCTAGAAAACCTGTTTCTGTCACTCTGTACCCCGAGTGCTTCTAGCTTCATCCTGCAGTTATGCTGACTGTCTTTTGGATTGTTGCCTGCCTGAAAAAAACATCATAGAGTCTCCAAAGCTCTATCCTCTTTTGTCTTCTCCCTCTGCTTGAAATATACAAACAGAGTTCAAGTTTTGATACCACTTGATGTGTATCAGAGTTCTCCTTACCTCTTATGCCTCCCTCGCCTGAAATATACAAACAAGAATCAGGCTCTGATACCACTTGATGTTGACGCCCTCTACCTCACAACCTGTAGGTAAGAAGGCCACGTCGACACAGGATATTTCCTTCTTCACGGCCCAAAGAACTCCAAGGCTCTTTTATTTCCCTATCGGGAAATCTGCACCCACAGTAATCCTCGTGGGATCCCCCTCTTTACAATCGGGAGATTAGACTTCGCGACTTCACAAGGTCAGTGGTCGAACATTGTAACCTCGGATCCCCGAAACCCGACAACCAGTCAACGCTGACCTTTTCCTATCGGGGTTTTTTCTATCGCGAATTCGGCGATCGCAGTGTCAAGTGGCTTGCTTCCCCAACTTTCGAATCTCGATATGCCGATAACCCGATACACTCGTGCGCTTTGACCTTTCGACGGTCCTTCACTTCATCATCATTTTGGACTTCGAAATACCGATATGCATGGACTTCTGGTCCACGAGATCTCCAATTCTCCGAATCTTGATTCTCCGATGTGACGTCAGCTAGGCCCACAATGTGGAGTTCCCACCTTATCGCATTTTCTCCACTTGTGAAGACGAAATAATTCCTCTTCTAATATCCGATGCCTGTGTCCCCGATGTGGGAAATCTCACGACACGCGTCCACTCCCAAACGAACGGCTCAGATCAAACCTCACTAATTCGGGGTTTCTGATGTCGAGTGACTCTCCTTATATCCTTGATATCCCTGATATCTCGAGTATCGATATCCCGATGCCCTTCGGGACTTTTATACCCACTTCTCTACACTAAGGATTAAACCATGTGCAACTCCTTTTCGATCAAACAACTAACAGGTATCTGTGTGAGACTCAACAGCTCACGATTTCCTCTTCTTGCGTGCTCCTCTACTCCTCCCTGGATATGGGAAATCTGACGGTCCAGAATCTATTGGCTGATCCGACGATCAATATTTCTCCTCCCGAGATTTGGTGCTTTCCTTCTCTAACTTGGAAGGATTCCAAGTATTCCGAAGGTCTCAACCTTGGCCTTCTTTCTTCTCTGCGAACTCTCGATTTTGAGCTTTGTCGCGCGTATGAAAACGTTGTCCCTCCTGAGCTTTATGTACTCGGAACTCGTTCAAAGGGCTCTGTAACTTCTTCACTCCTTGTAGTTATGACTTTGTGCGTAAAAGCACTCACCTCCTGAGCTTATCCTTTCCTTCGAACCCTCAAAGGATTTTTCAACTCCTACCCTCTGCAGAGTATTCACATGCACACAAGGGTGTTATCCATCCCGATCTTTCCTATAGCTTCAACCTCTAAGGAAACTCGGCTCTTCTTTCCTTTCTCCCTCAGATGGATAATTTTACGCCCTCTTGGTTGTCCTCTACTCAAACAATCCCTTACTGAGCATATCAGGGTGTTCAGCAACCCTGTGAAGATCCCTCAGTGGCCTCTTCCTTCAGAATATAGAACTGAAAGAGTTCTCTTCTCCCCATGCCTACCTGCACGCTGTCTCAATGCCCCCTGGCAGAGTATGTTCTCATAAAACGTCCAACAGTCATGTTTCTTGTGCACCTATGCACCCGCTCAATACCCACCTGGCAGAGCTCTCAGAATCCTTAGTGATTCTGGTTCTCCTTGAACTCACAACAGAGTTCTATCTTTGTGCACTCCTTGCACTGGCTCGATGCCCATTTGGCAGAGCTTCACAGAACTCCTCAGAGCTTCTGTTTGCAATTGTGTATCTCTTACACAACCCTATCTCCTGAGGTATTCAGCAACCTCATAGGTCTTTCCCTGAGTTGTTGATTCCAGTTCCTGTGCTGCAACACATCCTTGTCTGAATCCGCAGAATTTAGAAGTGCTTCAATGCACTGGTATTCAGATACCGCAGTACTCTGTCACGCCCTCATGGCATGAAAACCTCAAATACCTTCCCCTAGAATCAGACATGTTCCTGCAGATGCAAACCTACAGCATACATTCATATCATATGAAGAACACTCACAGACATTCATTTAACACATAATTATGCAAGAAAAACTGCTACTTGTATTAAATATGGCAAATGCCTGTATTTATAAGGTGTTCTTGAGCACAGCCTGTGACAAGGTCTCGACTCCTTCTTTTCTTCTCTCTACTCATAGATCCTCACACAACTTCCACACACACTAACTACCAAAGAGATACAATCGATCTTTTTACATGAGGAGGCTCTTCGAGCTCTTCCCTCCAAATCTACCTACCCTATTCAATTACATTGAATGGGCTGTCTAGTCCACTATCCAGATCTAGATCTCAGCCTACAAACATTAAATTCCCTCTTATCTACAACCTACACAAAGGCACGGCTTCCCATCTCAACAACTTAAACATTTAATTACATTCAATTCTAAATCAAAATGAGGACAACGCCTCTCTTCATCACACGATTAGAATTTGTTGATGTGGCTGGCTGGCTGGTTGGCTGACGTGGAGAGATGCTCCTGCATCACATCTCATATCATTATCCTATGTCAGTTTCGTGTTGATGATGGGGGATACATCAAGGCCCTCCTTTGTCGATTTTTTTCCTGTCGAATTCAACACATTATCTAGGAATTAGACTTAGAAACCAACTAGTACCTTGGTACCTGCATGCCTCAATGGTATGCTTTCTTGCTTTCGATAGTGGGTTTACATTATTGGCCTTTGATCGAATGATTCCACGAGTGTTCTACTTCATCTCATTGATTCACATTCATTGGAATGTACTTGGGTACCTTGGGAGTCATTTTCATCATTGGGGTTTTACCTCATACTTGTTAACGATATACATTAATGACCGATAATCAATTGGTTTCTACCATGTTCGACATCAACACATATATTTGCATGGTTAGAATCATACTAGTTTGGGATCTGGATGAAGACCCTGGGAATCTTTTAGGTACCTACTAGTGTTATATGTCTATTCCAGGTTGTGATGGAGAGTACATTGTCACACAGATCCACTTTGTATTGGTTTGTGTCTATGTTGTTGTCATATTGTAGCTCCATTGTGTACTTTTCCTTGGATAGGACTTGATTCATTCATGTAGGTATGGATCCACATTGTATGTTTGGTGGTGATATCCTTAGTCAATGTTGATACTGAGATGGGGGTGAATAAGTATCAAGTACAATGTAAAAAAAAATTCAAATTATACTTCAACCAGATTATATATTCAATTATATCCAATGAGAAATGAAAAATAGTATAAGAGTTACACCAATACACCACAATACACCATGCACAATATGTGAGAAATAACCAATAGTTATTGTTCAAGGGAAGTAATGACTTCCAAAGGTAGCTACAACTTCCAAATATAAAGGGAGGGATAAACCTCTAAAAGGAAGATGCAATCCTCCAATATCAAGAGAGGTTTGACCTCTCCATACTTTCCCCTTCCTTCCACCCAAGAATATATGAGAGATAATAAAACTTTACATTAAATCATCACCATCAACCAACCATCACATAGAACCTGATAATGCTTCCTGAGACTTCTTCAACTTCTGCAATTCTTCAATTATTGGAATAATATGATCCTATAGATAATATTACTCAATGTATTCTCTTAAAATCCTCCAAGTTTCACTCCTTTAATCCTCCCCAAAAAGAATTTATAGAGAGAATGATAGACCTTATTCAATTATGGTTTATTCAGGAGAGCGAACTTGTACAAAATACCCCACACTCCATATTTAAAATCAGATTTTGAAACTCACACACAAGAAACTAAATACTGTACTTTGTCTAATTAATCTTTTCTCACTTCATTTGGACTCTCTATGAATAATTTATGATTGTTTTACCTGGAACACATGTTTATGACTAGCTTCGGAACTAGTCAAAAACCCTATCTTCCACAGAGTGTATCTCCAAAATTATACCAAATAAAGAGATGAAATTTTTACCATAGGTACCTAGATATGTATTCTCAATACCATATCAATTTCACCATCTGAATCCTTCTAGAAAAAAAATTATAGCGAAAATGGTAAGATGACCTGTAAATAACATACCTTAGAACACATCACCAAAAGACTTCATCCTCCCTTGAAATTTGGCCTTCTTTACTTTAGATTTCCTATGAAATTCAACTTGTGTCTGTAAAATGAATGTATAATGATATGTATTTATACCATTTATGTCACTTCATTTTAACATTAGGGATGACCTGACACTTTCTTATTTTGTAATTCTTTTCTTTAATTATCTTCAAGGTCGACCTATACTTCCTTCTTTAATTCACTTTCTCATCTTCAAAAATTCATTTCTCCTCAACCATGAGGATCCACGTGACGTGCCACCTACCAAAAGAAACAAAATTATGTATATTATCCATCCATGGGTGTTTTGTTTTCATGTGCATTTTCCTTCATGTCCAAATAACTTCATCAATCTTGCGGTCCAAAACCAATGACTAGGGTTGACATCAATGACAACAACCAATCTTCCAACAACATCCCCCTTTTTCATTGATGGAAACACTCATGCTCCCCCTATCATCATGATCCAAATTTGTCTCCCCATTTTACATCAATGCAAAAGGGTAGGGATTCTCCCCCTGAGTTTAATGGTAAAAGCTAACTTTCTTCTTTGGGGCTGCTCCCCCTGAACATGTGGCACTCAATAATACTTCATCCTTATTTTTGGTCTTTGGGACTTTTTCTTCCTTGGAATCCTTTTGTGTGGATTATTTCTTCTCTCTCTTCTTCATTTCTAAGATGTATATGTTGTTCGGTCTTCTTGTTGCAGTTGAAACCAATATTCCTAAGTTATTTTCTCTGATTTTACATTTTCGGGCGTCAAACGTAAGAGTGTATCCTTGATCACATATTTTTTTGACACTGAGGAGATTATGCTTCAAATCTTCAACCAATATGACTTTTCCTGCTTTTACATTTTCACTTCCAAGCTTTACAATTCCTTTTCCAAGTATTTTGGTAGATTATTCATCTCCAAATGCAACATTTGCACCCTTTTTATTCAAGCTGACAAATTTTCTTTGATCTCCAGTCATATGAGATGAGAACCCACTGTTTATTAACCATTGATCTTCTTCTTTGCATTCTTTAGTGACCAATGCTATTCGACAGTTTTCATTGTGTGTAATTTCTTTCCTTTTCCATGTTGTAGTTGGTATACTCCTTTATCTCTCTGCAATATCGTGCTTTGTGACCAAGATTATTGCACTTGTAACATACAATATTTTGATCCATTAATGGGTCAAATGGATTATAATTTATGTTGACAATTCTATGAACATTTCCATATCTACTAGTTGCACCATTCATGTAGCTTGCATAGTTATTTCTTTCATTGATTCTACAATTGATTTCCTTGTGTCAAAAATTTCCACAAGTATAACAATGTCCAAGAAAGAAATTTTGATACCTAGGATTAAGTTTGTGGTGTGGTCCATCTAGGTTCACAATCTATTCTTCTGTAGTTTCCTTCATAATGATTGCTTTCATACCTAATGGGAGAGGATCTTTTTGATGTCTCATTCCTTCTAAATTCTAGTCTTCTATCTTGTTGTTCAACTTGTTCTAGAGTGTTGGTTTCATCATTTTCATCTTCCTTCTCTTGTTTTTTGTCTTCAAATTGCCATTGTTTCCTAGTCCTGTATTTTCATTTGGATATCTTTGACTACTAAGGATCTCATCTATTTTTTCAGTGTTTTTTTCGAACTTCTTCAAATTTTCTATTGTCAATAGTAGCTCCCCTTTTGTGTGACCCCATTATTATTTCAATTTCTCATAATCTTCTAATTTTTTCTTCAAGATATCAATGGTATTTTCAAGCTTGTAATTCTCTTCTTCACAATTAATCAATTCACCTTTTAGTATTATGTTTTTGTTTCTAAGCTTGTTACTTTCAGTTTCAACATGCTTCAACTTTTCAAGATTCTCATCTTCTTGTTCACTCTCTACATTGTATTTGTATCCCCAAAAGGAATCAATGTTGGTTTCTTCATCCAAATCTTCTTTAGAAATGATTTCTTCTTCTTTAGAACTCTTGTGATCATCATCTCGGGTTTCTTGGGTTATGAATATGACTTATCCTTCATCATTATCTTCTTCATCACTCTCATCTAAGGATATGTCATCATCCTTGGAGTAGAATATATTTTTATTGTTGAGACTTCTCTTCTTATAGTATCAATTTTCAACAATATGTCCTATTCTACCACAATTAAATCATTTGAGAGGAGACTTATCTTTGTATCTTCCACTTCCCTTCTGGAACCTTCTTACAAAATTTTCTATTTATTCATCGAGTTTGTTATCCTTGTCTTTTGTCTTCTTTATAGCTTTAAAGGTTGCTTCATTGTTTGGTTGGTCACTTTCTGTACCTGTTCTCATTTCATATGCTATAATATACCCATGTAATTCATCCATTGTCATTTTGGTCAAGTCCCTATTTTCTTCAATGGTGGAGACCTTAGCATCATACTTTAAGAGAAGTTATCTCAAAACTTTTTGTACAACCAAGGATTCATCGATCTCTTCACCTAATCCTCTAATAGCATTAACAACTTCATCAACTCTAAGAAAATAGGTTGCAATATCTTCCTTTTCATCCATATTCAAATTTTCAAATTCTTCTCTAAGTCTTTGAAGCTTGACCTTCTTAACTTTTGTATAACCTTCATAGATACTCTTGAGTTTGTCTCGTACCTTTTTAGTAGTGCTGAAGCCCATCACTTTGCTAGAAATGGTTGGTGCCAATGCTCCTAGAATAACATGCCTGGATTTTTAATTAAAACTCATAAGCTTCTTCTCATTTGGATCGGTTGGATAATTATTTGGGATTACAYAACCATTTACAACTGAGTACCAAATGTCTAATCCCAAAKATGTTAGGTAWTTTTTCACTCTATCACTCTAGTATGCATAATTTCTTCCATCAAATCTTTGAATCCAATTTGAAATGTGCTCATGGACATCCATCTCTGCTGAAGATTTTCCTTCCAGTGTTTAAACTGTTCTGAAGGCAACCTTCTCTGATACCAATTGTTGATACTGAGAGGGGGGTGAATCAGTATCAAGTACAATTTAAAAAAAAAAATCAAATTATACTTCAACCAAATTATATATTCAATTATATCCAATGAGCAATGAACAATAGTATAATATTTACACCAATACACCACAATACACCATGCACAATATGTGAGAAATAACCAATAGTTATTGTTCAATGGAATTAATGACTTCCAAAGGTAGCTACAAATTCCAAATATAAATGGAGGGATAAACCTCCAAAAGGAGGATACAATCCTACAATATCAAGAGAGGGTTGACCTCTCCATCCTTTCCCCTTCCTTCCACCCACTAATATATGAGAGATAATAAAATTTTACATTAAATCATCACCATCAACCAACCATCACATAGAACCTGATAATGCTTCCTGAGACTTCTTCAACTTCTACAATTCTTCAATTCTTGGAATACTCTGATCCTGTAGATAATATTACTTAATGTATTCTCTAAAACTCTTCCACATTTCACTCCTTGAATCCTCCCCAAAATGAAGTTATAGAGAGAACGGTAGACCTTATTCAATTCTGGTTTATTCAGGAGAGCGAACTTCTATAGAATGCCCCACACTCAATATTTAACATCAGATTTTGAAACTTGCACAAAAGAAACTAAAGAATGTACTCTTTCTAATGAAATTTGTCTCACTTCATTTGGATTCTCTATGAAGAAGTTATGATTGTTTTACCCATAACACTTGTTTATGACTAGCTTCAGGACTAGTCAAAAACCTTATCTTCCACAGAGTGTATCTCCAAAATTATAGCAAATAAAGAGTTTAAATGTGTACCACATGTACCTAGATATGTCTTCTCAATACCATATCAATTTAACCATCTGAATCATTCTAGAAAAAAATGTTATAGCTAAAATGGTAAGATGACCTGTAAATAACATACCTTAGAACACATCACCAAAAGACTTCATCCTCCCTTGAAATTCGACCTTCTTTACTTCATATTTCCTCTGAAATTTGACTTGTGTTTGGAAAATGAATATATAATCATATGTATTTATACCCTTTATGTCACTTCCTTTTAACATTAATGCCGACCTAACACTTTCTTATTTTGTAATTATTTTCTTTAATTATCTTCAGGGCCGACCTGTACTTCCTTCTTCTATTCACTTTGTCATCTTCAAAAATTCTTTTCTTTAATTATCTTCAGGGCCGACCTATACTTCCTTATTCTATTCACTTTGTCATCTTCAAAAATTCATTTCTCCTCAACCATGAGGATCCACGTGACGTGCCACCTATCACCAGAAACAAAATGATGTATATTATCCATACATGGGTGTTGTGTCTGCATGTGCATTTTCCTTCATGTACAAATACCTTCATCAATATTGCGGTCCAAAACCAATGACTAAGGTTGACATCAATGGAAACAACCAATATTCCAACAGTCAGTGCTATCACAGATCCATATTGTATTGGTTGGAGGCCATGATTTAAGTCCATTTTGTACTTAGCATGTGTATTCATACCTCAGGATGATTCATATATATGTTTTTTGATGTTTTTTTGCAACTTCCATCCAGCTCTCCTATTCCATCACCCCTTTGGGCACATTATTTTGTAAAGTGTTTCAACGATCAATTTCTCTTCTGGTCTCACACTTTAGGGGGCCTCTATTACACACCAAATTTCCATGCTACTAAGTGACACACTTATGTATTTTATTCTACTAAGTGTCACACTTATGTATCACTTATGTAGGTGTCGATTTATCACATTCCTAAGTGTCTCACTTATATTCTACTAAGTTTCGTAATTGAATGTCGCAAAACTATCATCATGTGGAAGTCTTGGTCATCTTACCTAGACAAATTTGGGGAGAAAAAACCATCACATGGAGGCCTAAATACACTCTATCATCATGTGAAAGTGTCTATCATGTTCCCTAGAAAAATTGGTGAAGAAAACACATCATTTGAAGGTCGAAAAACCACTTTTTACCTTGTGTTTTAAGCCTTGTTTACACTAACACCCCCTACCCGTGTATGGGGAGCACTAACTCTCCCTATTCCACTATGTGGGAGCATTAGTAATTCTCTATGTCAAGCCTTATGGAAGCGCTAGTATTGTTAGATCTGACCCACCTTTTTCTATGGGCAAATCCTGGGATACTATTGAGTGGTTATGGTCGAGGGATGACTTAGAAACTCGAGTCATCTATATTCCTTCCATTTTGGGTACTAAATCCTAACCTGAGTGAAGATATCAACCATTCCCTTGATTTTCTATTGTGGTTAAGCCTCCCAATTTTCTATATAAGCAAGGCCATTCAAGGACTTGAATGGGATAAAGTATTAGGAATATGAAACCTTTGGTATTGAGATATTCAGAGATAGTTAAGAAGCATTCTCATTATCATCAGGAGGTGTACAAAGGGGGCTAGAAATGAGAAGCTTGGAGGAAATATTGCATCATATCAGCATGGTTGTAAGTATCTAATGTTTCTTTCATTAATATAACTTGGTTTATTTCCTCATTCTTTTATTTCTTAAGTTAATGTATGAATGCTTATACTTGTCAGCTTAGTTAGATTGGTATTTTATTTAACGTTGCACAAGTAGAAGATAAGGGTTTTTTTATTTGAAGGAAAGTTGCAAGAGTGGCTTCTATGTTCAAGAGCTTAGACTAAATTCGGCATTGGATCAGCGAGGACAACCTACAGGAAAAATTTGAGATCGTATTTCCTTTCTCCTTCTCCTTAACTTTCATGCATAAATAGATAAGAAAGAGGGATGTTAGCATCCACTTATTCTCTTTTGTTCTAGACTGAAGAAAACTTGGCTAGGGGAAGTTCAACCTATCTGAAGGGTGAAATTTATCACAACAAGAAGATGAAGTGGATGACGGTAATACTTTTGGGAATGGGGTTCATGACATATATGGGTTCATAATGTATCATTTATGGGTGCCTTTGTAGAGGGTGTGTTTCACCTTTGTTTGCAATGCATCCTTCTTCCAATCCCATTTATTTCCATTAATTAATTAATGTCCAAAACGAATGGGTACTCCCTATGGGTAAATTAAATCTTGGGGGCCAATACCATATTGTCAGATGAAGGGAGTGGTACAGAGAGTTCCATAAGGGTCATATCAATATTGTAACACACTTGTGTAGATCCATAAACAAGTGGGACACACACACACACACACACACACACACACACACACACACACACACACACATATATATATATATATGTATGTATGTATGTATGTACACACACACACACACACATATATATATATGTATTTTATTTTGCAGGTCTTTGATTTTTTGGGAGAAACATTTCATTGTTCTCAATACCTATTTGGGAGAGAATCTGGAAGGTTATGATTTGGATTTTATCTTTTTCCATCTACAATCCCTCTATGCCTTCAGCCCCTTTTTCCCATGAAATGAGGGACAATCCATTCTTGGGTCAGTACACCCGAAAATCCCAAAAGATAGGGATATGAGAGGATGAAGTGTGGAAAATGATAAGTATGATCAGGAATGGCAGGATGACTTGTTAAGGGGACCTCCCAGTAGCAAACCCGTACCTAAGGATGACCAGTTTCTAGGGAACAATGTCAACCATCAAGGTGAAACAAGGCAAAGAGAATAATTTCAAAGAAGACGTTACATAATCAAAAGCAGTTCAAAATGCAACATACTCAAATGTCTCAAATATTAAAGAGACACTTAACACAATACCTGACTTGTACCTCATGGAGAAAGACCCATTTTCTTCCAAAAGTAAGCTGATGTGGTGAATTCCATCATGATGAACTGAGGTGGTGTGGTGGTGATGTAGGTCTTTGTCTATGCATGTGGACGTTGTCAGCCATACATCTCTCGGTACTCCATGTTTTCAACCTGAGGGCATCGAGACATCATCTCCTTACTTATCCCTAGGAAATGGGGATAACAGTACCAATATCCCATTTTGATTAGATATTTTTTTTATTATGGAATTTGGCCAAAATTTCGAAAACGAGTCCCATTCAAATTTCCCAGAAGCCATGTTTCACGAAACACATATTGCTAGGTTTTTATTGTTCTCTTTAGGAAATAAAAATTTACATGACCCTATTCAAAGAATTATATGATTTTTTTTCTTGGTCATATGAGTCAATGCATAGTATTTACCCTTAGATCGTTGAACATGAAATAAAAACCTATGACTAAGCCAAGCATATTCGAAAAAATATTCGGTTGATTAATCCAAAGAAATATGCTACCATCAAGGCAATGATGGAAAAACTTCTTCATTCCCACTTTATCTATCTGGTTACCTTGACTGAATGGGTATCCAACCTTTTTTTGGTCATTAAGAAACATGGAAATGTTAGGGTCTGTGTAGATTATAGGGATTTGAACAATGACTATTCTAAGGATAATTATCCTACCCCATTCCTTAACGACATTATCGATGATTGTGCTAGGAGAGAAATGTTCTCATTCATGGATGGTTTCTTCATCTATAATAAAATCTAGATTGAACCAGAAGATCAACACAAGTCTTCCTTCATTTTTCCTCGAGGTACTTTTTCTCATCGAAAGTTTCCATTTGGTCTTAAAAATTATAGGGATACATTTAAGCGGGCCATATCAAACACATTTTATGACATCAAACATATTGTAGTAGCATACTTAGACAATTTGGATACTTGTTCCAAGTAGTGTGAAAATCATCCTGGTCACTTATGTTCCATTTGTACTCAATGTTGCTACTATAATATTCATTTGAACCCACATAAATGCATATTTTGAATGGTCTCTAGGCATATGCTAGGTTTCATCATATAAAAGTATGGGATCATGGTTGATCCCTTGAAGGTTGAGGTGATTGTAAATTTTCCTCCTCTTCACACTATAATCCAACTCCAACATTTGCAACGGATGGAAACCATTTTTTTTAGATTCATAGCTAACTATGCCAAGATAGATAAAGGTTTTATGTGCTTATTCAAGAAAGGTGTACCTTTTTTGGGGGGTGACCAATCTCAATGGTAATTTGATGCCTTGAATAAGGCCTTGATGTTGACTCTCTTATCGATCCCTCCTGGTTATGGTCAGGATTTATTGCTCTATATCATAGCCTTTGAGTCCAACATTAGTATGGTGCTTTTCCAGGAGGAAAGTATGCATAAATAACATCTCATATACTATCGTAGAAAAGTAATTTCCCATCTATAGCTTTGATATTGTCCTGTCAATAAATTGGCCTTGGTAGTTGTTCGTGTTATCAAACATTTATGAAATTATATACTCTTGCGAAAGAACACTATTATTTCCAATGCCAACCCAATGCAACACATATTGAGCCATCCAACAATTTGGGGAAAGAAATTTAAATGGATAGTTATCTTACAATATTTTTACCTGGAGTTCGTTTCTTCCAAGTTTAAGAAATCCATGGATTTCACTGAGTTGATGTCTTATATTCCATGACTTGATGAAGAAACCATGGCTAATGACTCTTTCCTTGATTATTTCTTATTCCTCATTGGCTAGTTTGACCCTTGGTAAGGATATGTCCTTGTGTGTCTCCAAACCTGGCATTTTTGTCCTCATTTAACATATGATGAGTGTCGATGAATACACCATCATGCTTGACACTACCTTATCATAGATGATAGTCTTTATCATCATGGGGTTGAGATGATATTAAATTAATTCCTTTTCCATGGGGAAGTTGAGAAGGTTTTGAATGACTTCCATGATGGAGCATGTAGCATCATGTCTCTAGCTTAGCAACTTTCCAAAATATTTTTCATGCAAGATACTTTCTCCCTACGATCTTCAAAGATTGTATGCATACCATCTAGAAGTGTCACCCCTATCAAATGTTTACTCATAAAATGTGTTCTCATCTTACTCCATTAAATCCTGTGGTTTCCATCGGTCACTTCACCAAATTGGGGATTGATTTCATGACATGTAATCCCACCTTGGCTAATTTCCATGGCTACATCATCGTGGCCATTGACTACTTTACCAAGTGGGTTACGGCCTTGATAACGTTTTCTAATGATGGAACCATTTCCACTTTATTCATATTCAATCATATCATTGTTCTATTTGGAGTACCTAAAACTATTGTGACAAACCATGGGTCTCATTTTCACAACAAGATGATGATCGAACTAGCCACTAGGTTAGGTTTTAGTCATGAGAAATCAACTCCTATGTTGGATAGGAATTTTGGTTAAGTTTTTGGATCTTTGATTGAATAATTTAAAGAATAAAGGGTATTTAGAATATGTACTAGAATGTGTGATGGGAGCGGAATTTAAAGAGTCAAAGCACATGATAGAAGGAAGCGCAGCGGAGCAATGTGTAAAAGGCGGAAAACGGTTATAAATCATTGGTATTTTTGGACATTTTTTCCACTTTGTAACAATATTATCCCTATTTTGATGTATAAATATGTAAAGGGTTTTTGGGTAGAGAGCTTTCAAATGTTCAACCAGTGAATAAATGAGGAGGCTAAGGTTCATATGTTATGATTTTATGTTTTGGCGGTAGGCGCTCACTACAACATAACGACTAGGTAGGTTTGGGTAATGTTACTTTTGTATATTTTGTAAGCACATTGCACAACTGTAAGAAGATTATCAAGGGCTCATATAAGAAGCCAGTCATTGTGGACGTAGCCCAAGTTGGGTGAACCACGTTAAACCCTTATGTCATGATGTGTTGTGTTTTCATATTATGATATTTACTGTTGTTATGATATGATGATAAATGGTTAATTATGATGAATTTACTTTGCATACATGTTGTTATAATGTCGTGCATTGAATTAAATGGTAATTAAATGAATACAAAGTAAAGAAATGTCGCACATAGGTTATGTCACATGATAATAACTATTAACTAGTGGGAATTGCACACATGAGTAGATGGTTAGAAAATACATGTTGAGTGCCCCACTTCCCCTCATCACTACAGAACCTTGGTTCCTACAGCCCCTCTAGATTCCTCAAGTGAGACTTCACTTTCTCTGCAGGTGATGACGAAAGGGTTGATGTCTAAGGGTTTTGTTGGTATATTGATTATTAACCCTGAGTATGCCCACTGCACACCAACACCCTATTATCCTCATGTCAATGACCAGGTCGAAGTCGTCAATCATGTCCTGAAAACCATGACCCAGAGGATGATAGGGAAACAAAAGAATAACTAGCGCATGCTGTTATTTTTAGCATTATGGGTTGTTGATGAAAAGGAATTGAAATCCTTATACCAACATTTTTTAATCTTGATAGGCTAAGGAAAGATAGGTAGGATTATTACCCTATGTTTATAGCCTTTTACAAAAATATCAATTAGTCCTCAAGAAATATGTACTTGGGCCTAATGTTGTTTTATGTGTTTGGTGTTTTATCAATGAAAAATAAAAAATGCTTATAACATAAATTTATAACATATTTAAGTAATAATCAGAGGAAAAATATGAAACAACATTACACATCAAGTTCAAATGTGAGATCAAAACCAACAATATTTGTTTATTGATTCAATTTTGAATTACATCCAAAAACTTTCTTCCACACCCCATCTGTGGTTAATGACCGAATTAAGACTTAGAAGTCAAAGGTGGAATGTTACATCAAACAAAGACTACTTGTGTCTTGTAAGTAAAGACCAATACTAGAAAAATGTATCAATGATCCAAAAATGTAACATTATCTTGACTCTGAAAAATAATTCTAATCATCACTGAAAACTAATTCATAAATCAAATTATAATTAATAGACTATCAAAACAAATGTTTGACCTTTGGAATCATGTAAACAATCTATGCTTCTTAGTCCTTCTTATTGCCACCTTTAATAAAACCTTACTATCAACAAGAAAATTTATCCCTTATATAATTCCTAAATGAATGGAATATAAATGTAATCTCACTTTAGAGTAGGAGAAAACCTTATCATAGTTTGTGCCTCTCTATTCTCTCCTCCTCATCCCTTCATCAAGTCTTTATTTTATTCTTCAAAAGGTAGTTTGATTAGTTTCAGCTACCTTTACTTAGATAGTTAACTATTTTTATTTAAGTGGGACAAATTTTAAATAAACAATTATAATAAGGATTTTTATAGATAATAACTAATAGGTGGGGACCCCCTAAATAAAATCATTGTTTAATTTTCAAAATATCCCCTTGTACCTCCATAATTGCAATATGCATACCATCCATAAATAAAATCATATTCGACGACCCCAATAAGTAAAAATACCATAAATATGCTTGTAACTCCCAAAATGATCTGAAATATATCAAAACATTGTATGTTGTCTAAAAATAAAAGTGCAAGTATGTCATCAATAAAATGCCACATAAAGTCATCATAAAATAAAATTCTAAATCATATTTTTTTTTGGAGGTTGTCCTCCTCTGTCCATTGTCTTGAGATGAAGCTACCATGTGTGTTTGTAAATCGGCTTTAATAGACTTTGTGTCTTCATTTGATGATTCTTTAGGGCACATATCCCCAAATGTGATACTATTAGGCTCATGCTTTTGAGGAATAAAATGTGAGGTAAAATAGTGGGAATATTTCTTTGATGAACCAAAGCTAGGTGAGAAATCACTTTTCTTCCCTATACTTGTTTCAGGCCATCGAGATAAAGTTTTGATCTTATTAGGTTGTTCAGCTGATAGTGCATGTGAAGCCATGGAAAAAACATGTTGAAGTGATTTCTTAGGAGGAGGTGGAGGTAGTGGCAAATATACAGTAGGCCATCCATGGTGATGAGGTTGAGGATCATGAACTATTTCATTCCAACCATAATTAAATAGAATCTTAGGCTGCAAAGACACATGTGGTTCTACAGGAATGTCGGTGATGATAGGATGACGTTTTAATGGGGTCTGACAGGTTGTGGAGGAGGATTAAAATATCCTTGGCCTACAAGGTTGAGAAGACCAGTTTGTCAAAGTTGATTAAACTCCTCTGATTATGCATCAAAATGGACATAGAATCTAAGTCTCTTATTTCTTCCCCTCTATTCCAATTTCCTCGGTTTCCCTTGTTATCTTTGCTAGATCTATTGCTACCCTGGTTGGAAATGTTCATCTAATTAATCATGAAGGATATATTAGTATATGTAAGTAATATCAAGTAAATCATCAAACATAAATTTGCATTTGATATAATTTTAAAGCATGGCTCTAACTCAATCAACGATCAAGCATGCAAACATCCAGGGAGAAGTGAGGGAAAGGGAAAACAAAACCAAACAACTGATTTTCATTTAAACATTTCCAAATTGAATATCACTCCTTCTTTGACATACTAACATTTATTATATGAACATGATAAATATAATGAAAATAGGGAAGAGGTGAAATTGATTTTTAATGAGAGTAAAATGAAAGTAAATTATGAAAATGAGAGGTACATGTTCATAATCATGACATATAAGTAATCAATCTTCAACCAATATCTCATTATTTACACCCCATGCCATGCATTAATCAAGTCAAATATATCATGCCAAGTATCATTCACATCGACCATTAGTATGTCCATGAAGATCATGAATTAAAATGAAACGTGTTATCAAGACTTTAGGAATAATTTGTGTAAAGTGGGAGTATGAAGGAATTGGTTCAGAATATAAATAAAATTAGCAACGGTTATAAATTCCTTTTATCATTTATTATTGTTCGTCATCCATGAATTATACTTGGATGATGAGTATAACTTCTTGTAACTATATTTCATAAAACATATCTCATGATTCAACTTCCAATTTCGATGAGGAAAAACACTTGACAATGTATCCTTTCCAATCAAATTTTTAACCATACATGCGATAGCTTGTGTATATTCTTCATGCATTTGAAAACTACTCATGCCAACCTCCAAGCAATATTTTATCTTAAACAATTTTTTTTATTTTATTTTATACAACATGGTAGAAAAGGTAAAAATTTAAATGATAAATGATTTCAGGATTTAGGGAATAATGATGGAAAATGAGACAATGATGGATTTTCTCTTGTATATAAAATATTTTTTGTTCCTTTAAAATTGTAATATTGGTCATATACAGATATTTTCCAATTCTAATCCATGTTTAATTTTAACATCATCCTGCCCATAAATCAATGACCAAAATGTGTTATCATTTCAACAACTAATCCCAACAAGTTTTGAAATGAACTGGTAGTATAAAAACTTGGGATATAATTCATCATATGATGTCTTTGTTAGTTTAACGTGTCTGCAATATAGCATAAAAAAACTTTCAATCCATCCAATCATGTTTTTATAAACTGATAACTATATGAGAATAAAAATCCTTAACTTTAATGTTTCAAAATTGACTTTCAATCATACCAAGTCATTAAGACTATAATCGACCCAATTTTTATAACCTCAATAGCTGAGTGTACAAACAAACATACACATGCCAACCATTTTGTTGCTTCAACCATATTTTTTCAAAATAAAACTTATGAA
Source organism: Picea sitchensis (assembly GCA_010110895.2). Classification (NCBI taxonomy): domain Eukaryota; kingdom Viridiplantae; phylum Streptophyta; class Pinopsida; order Pinales; family Pinaceae; genus Picea; species Picea sitchensis. The sequence continues at coordinate 48,253 of SNQJ01S0104007.1, read as the reverse complement.
ACTTAATATTCCTCATACCCTATTTCGGGTGTAAGGGTTTCAAAATCTATGCGTAAATACTTCATAGTTAAAGAGGATTCAAAACTGGGTATCAATTCAATTCAAATTTTAATATTACCTTACTAGCATATACATATGTGCTAATAGTCCTCAAGTCATGACTTCAAAATTTCAATCAACAGAATCAACATCAAAGCTAGCTATGAACAACATTATAACTCAAGCAATCAATGCATGACAAATTTGAAATGGATTGAATTTTGAAAATCCAAAGTCTTGTTGATGAAGAATCATGGTGGTAAAAATTTATCACAATACTATATGTAGGGTTTTAGAATATAAGGTTTATAAACATTGCGAAAAGAAGCAACTGATACTGATACAACCAAAACATGGTTGTATTCTCAAAACCCACCATGTGTATAGGATGAAAGTTCTTAGTTTGATGGCATCAAGTTAAATAAAACACTATTGATTTTCCTTATAACTGCCCTACTTTGGATGCAGAATAAAAACCCTTGTTTAAACTCAAACTATTGCTCAAAATGATATCGCAAAGAAAATGTTCGCATTAAAAATAGGAGAGCTAGCAAGGGAGCAAAATGGCTATTGGGAAAATGATGGGTTGAAGAAAAGAAATAGTTTGTACATTTCAAAAATTAAATTAGGTTTTTCTGGGTGCATAGAATTCAAACTATATCGTCATCAGTTATTTGTAGTGCATAGCTAACTCAAACTCAGATTAAATAGAATCTTTTCAATAGCAGAGTGACAATACACAGAGTGCATACAATGGAATTTTAAAATCATTCATAGGAATTCATGACCCATTTTGAAATTAAAGGGGAGAGAAAGCATGCTTAGAAAACAAACCAAAATAGATGCACCATTTAAATTATATTGAAAAATAATCATGTATTTGATGAAGAACAAGATAAAGAAAACATACCTTTATTAAGGGCTTCAAATACTCTTGATAAAATGGTGCAATTGTTGTCCAAACTGCCAAAGTTGAGCTCTAATACCAAACCATAACTTTAGAAAAAAATACAATAGAACAATGAAATTCCGAAAAAAGAAAAAAGGTGGTAAACTTGGACATGGGATGCGGGTATCAAATCCCACATCCTTGAACATTGAATGCAGAATGATCCCTCAGAATGGTACCAACCCAAAACCACATCATTTTCCACTCTCACATTAACCAATATGGAAACCAATCATCAAAAAATGAATAAGTCCATGCAAGCAGAGGATCACGTGCTATGTCATCCAACATCAATGACATCACGTCTAACAACCAAATAACGACTTAATATTGCAACTAATGTTCAATCTCATTAACAGAGGATCCAATTAACATGTATCGATCATATAAAAATATTTTAACCGCATAAATTCAATAATTATACAAAATATATACCATATTGATCCAAGTGAATATCGGTGGCCACCCACCTTTTCCAACTGGCTCAAAATAGTTTTCTGGCAATTTTGGCAATTTATTATTTTTAGCAATTTTAACATCCGGGGCCATTTTGAGGGCCTAAATGAAGGTTTTTTGGGATTGACCCAACTCAATAATTTCCTACAGCATGATTGAGACCCCAAAATGAATCTCCTTGATGATACCTTTCCAACGGGCTATCGTACACCTAAAACAGATATTGTAGGAAAACGTTACGACCCTGAGAAGTTAATGTACTAACTTACCCAAACGGGGCCCACATGACTTTTGACGCTTCATATCCTAGGGTTAGGTTTTTGGATGTATAGGGTTTTTGGCATTCCTGTTTATTGTAAAAATGCCTTTAGACCCTCATTATAATCTTCTTCTTATGAATGAGCGCATCCGTCACATCTCTTCTTAGAGATAAGTTGCCACCATTCCAACAAGCTTGTTTCTGCTGCATTTTATAGTTTCAGCTTATTTCGTTATTGAATAGAAAATCATTTTTAGTATATCTTTGTTATTTTGTGTTGAGCACCTATTAATAATCTGTATTCATTTCATTCTTCTCCTAAAATCCAGATCAGTGGTATCAGAGCAGTCTGCTCCTTGTCGTCTTAATGCATGTCCCCAACGAGGTCGAAGTACAAAGAGTTGGGTCTCGAGCTTGTTTCTCTTGAGGAAAAAATATCTCGCACGCCCAAGCGACCTCTCATGGAAGGAGAAAATAAATATGAAGGGACATGATATCCTTTCAAACTATTGATTGAGGAATCCCTCATGCAATAGAGGAATGAGACGATGGATAGTTTCACACAAATCCTTCAGCGGCTACCAACAGGCGACGCATCTTCTTTGAGCGGAGGTGTCGCCCCCTTCAAGGTACAAATAAACTTTGATATTCCTATATTTTAATGTCAGATAGACGCAGATGTTCTAGACAAATGGTTGAATCTACTAGAAGGGTATTTTTCTGTCCATAAATTTTGGGATAAAGAAAAGATTACTTTTGCGCTCCTCAAAATCGTTCCCCATGTCAAATATCGGTGGGAAACTTTATGTGAGAAAAATGAAACAGAGGAACCCTCATTATTTACAGTCATGACCTCTTGGGAATCCTTCAGGGGTGCTATTAAGGAACAATATTACCCTGTTGGAAGTTATGACGACCTGTATACCAAATGGACTACACTGCGGCAAGGAAGGGACCAAACAATGTCAGATTTCACAAATATCTTCCATACCTTGCACACCAAGATGGGTATCAAATATTCAAAGTGACATCTAGTGCTTAAGTACCATGGTACTCTTCATAGATACATCCATACCGAAATGTAATATATGGACATCTCATCCTTGGGTGCGACCTACTGATATGTCGTCAAAATTGAGCAGAAGATCAAACAAAAGACACGACAATTTGGGCCTAGGAACCCCTCAGAACAAAAGCCAGTAAAGGGCGGAACCAACCCACAGAACAAAGGACAAAGAAAATATGGACAGTATCAGGACAACCAGTCCAATCTGTAAGCAAAAAAGGACACCGGAAAGACAAACAAAGATACTGGGAAGTGGTGTGACTTCCATAAGAGCCATTGGCATAAAACTATTGACTGCCACTCAAAGTAGTCATTGGTGGCCGAAGTGAAAGCCTATGAATCAGATGCAGATTCTGACTCTGAGCTAGAACCATAAAGGGGAAGATGGATCATTGACATGGAACCCAGTGCCACCATTGCTACCACCAAGCTCCAGTCTGGTGAACCAGATGATCCAAAGGAAGGAGAGCGCCTCTTCCATTCATATATGTGGGTAAAAGGAACCCCACTACACTTCATCGTTGATAGCGGTAGCCAAAAGAACCTCATCTCAGCAGAGGTCATCAAGCGGTTTTCCCTGTTGAAAATGCCGCACCCACAACCCTACACCATTAGATGGCTCCACTAAGGAAGCGATCTCCATGTCAAACAACAATGTCGACTGGCATATGACATCAAACCCTTCAAAGACGAGGTATTGTGTGATGTTTCTCCTCTCAAAGTTTTTAATGTTATTTTGGGCCAACCTTATTTATGGAAACGTCATGTTGTATATGAGTCTAGGCCTCATAGTGTTATTATTACTTTGAACAGGAAATTGTACATGATACCCAAGGCAGTCCCACCTAGTGCTATTTCCTTGATCTCTGATAAGAAATGTAGGAAGATCATCTCTCAGACAGGGAAGTTTGTCTTCTTCGTGATTCTCTCTTAGAATAAGAGAAAGATCACAACCACATATAGGGTCTCTACGGCTAACCTCTCCACACAACAGAAGAAAGTAGACAAGGTCGTGGAAGAATACTCGGATATCTTCTCCTCACCTACCGGGGTACCTCTGCACTACCAGGTCAAGCACCCCATCGATCTAACCCTCAACGCACGACTATCCAATGGTCCAGTCTATCATCGCTCTCTATTAGAGAATGAGGAGATCAAGCGACAAATACAAGAGCTTATCCAAAAGGGGCACATCCATCCCATCTCATCACCTTGTGGGATCCCAATCATGCTGGTACAGAAGAAAGATGGAACCAGATGACTCTGCATTTATTACCGGGCTCTGAATAAAATCACAGTCAGAAACCGATACCCGATTCCCTGAATTGACGACCTCCTTGATCAAATCACGGGGGCCAAATACTTCAGTAAGATTGATCTAAAGTCTAGCTACCACCAGGTCCCGATAGAACAGACAAATGTATGGAAGACCGCCTTCAAGTCAAAAGAAGGCCTTTTTGAATGGTTTTTCGGCCCTTTGGTTTGACAAATGTGCCAGCCACTTTCACGAGGTTGATGGATGATATCCTGCGACCATTCACCAATAATTTTGTAGTGGTTTATCTTGATGAAATTCTCATTTACAGAAAGACTTGGGCCAAACACTTGCAGCATATTCAACAGGTTTTGCACACCCTGCGATAGCACAAGCTATATGCCAACTTGGAAAAATGCTCCTTCGGCATGGACAGGGTCCATTACCTGGGCTACATCATTGATTAGCATGGCCTACATGTGGATCTAGCCAATATCCAAGTCATTTGTGATTGGTCAGCATCAACCACACTCACTGAGCTCAGGAGCTTCTTGGGCCTTGCCAATTTCTACCGCAGGTTCATGTTGGGATTCTCCCATATTGCATGGGACCTCAGCCAAATAACCAGGGGTGGTGGTAAGGTGAAATTTACGTGGGGGCGGTCCAAAATAAGAGCATTCAATGATTTGAAGTAGTGCTTGTGCCAATCCCCAGTACTTTCACTCCCAGACCTACAACAACCCTTTGAGATCGAGACATATTCTTCCGACTATGATGTGGGTGTCTTTCTCACTCAGCACGGCCACCCCATGGCCTATCATAGTGAGACACTATCAGATGTTATCCGTAAGTACCCTACTTACGACAAAGAAATATACTCCATTGTGCAAGCCTTTTGCTAATGGAGACACTACATTCTTGGGAACGAGATAGTCATCCACACTGATCATAAGCCACTGCAGTTCATGCAGACACAAGGAAAATTGCAGAATGACCACCATCAAAAGTGGTCCAGATACTTGCAACAATTCCACCTCAACATCAAGTATAAAACAAGAAGCACCAATCGCGTCGTTGATTGCCTCAGTATATCGCTAGTTGTGACACTCACCAGAGTGCTAGACTCTTGCAGCCATGAGACCGATAAATGGCCCCAACTCTATGAGAAAGACTCAGACTTCACCACCACCTACCAAATGTTGGGGGAAAACGCAGTTTTCAATAATTTTCATATTCGGGATGGGTTGTTGTGTTGTCTGGGCCATATCTGTGTTCCATCAAGCAAGGGAGAGAAGCTGATCTAGGAATCCCACTACGGTCGGGTGGAAGGACACTTTAGCATCAAAAAGACAGTGGCGATTCTACATAAACATTTCTACTAGCCAAAACTTCAACAGGAGGTCAACAAGTATATCAGGTCCTGCACTGCCTGTGTGATTTCCAAACCAACCACTAAGAAATAGGGCCTGTACACCCCTCTTCCTACTCCTGACATGCCATGGGAATCCATCTCAATGGACTACATGTCGGGCCTCCCATCCACCAAGCAGGGAAACGATTGTGTTTTTGTGGTTGTTGATTGATTTTCTAATATGGCGATTTTGGTTTCCTACAAGAAGAACATCACAACAGAGGCCACTGCCAAGATCTTATTTGAATGAGTCTGGGTACATTTTGGAATCCTACAAACCATTGTCTCAGATCAGGATATTCGATTTCTCAACACATTTTGTTCGAGCCTATGGCCACTACTAGACACCAAGCTCACCAAATCCACAACCTTCCAACCGCAGACAGATGGCCAAACCGAGGTTGTAAATCGAATGATTGTGCATATCCTCTGCATGTACAATTCACAGCACCCTCGCACATGGGATGAGAGTCTTCCCTATGTCTAGCATAGCTACAACCAATCCCTGCATAGCTCAACCATCCACAGCCCCTTTCAGGTGGGGTTGGGATTCCAACCATTGGGTCCCATAGATGTTGCACTTCCCCTTGTGGTCACCTCGACTGAATCATCTCCTACTCCAACTGAAGCTGACAAAGCTACCTGGTTCATTGAGCGGATACATCACATCCACCAACAGGTTCAAGATATACTACAAAAGTCCAATGACAAGTACAAACAATGCCATGGTCAACATCGGGTGCCACATAAGTTTGAGGTGGGAAACAATGTTTGGTTGCACTTGTAGAAACAATGCCTTACAGGACCCCATCAAAAGCTTCACCCACTCTGTTATGGGTCGTAAACCATCACCAAGTCTATGGGGGATAATTCTTTTCAGTTCAACATTCCTCCTTTCCTTGGCCTGCACCCAGTGTTCAACGTGGATCTCCTTCGCCCTTATTTCCCACCATTATTCAACACCTCAGAAGTAGCAGAACAGCTGACACAAACTAATCTCAACCCCGACTACATACAAAAGGCATCTGACGATCATATTGTGGACACATAGACCAAGGGAACTTGACAACAAAGGATCCATCTTTATCGAGTCGTCAAAGCATGGCAACTCCTGCACCAAGGCAAGTGGCTCACCCGGGGCCAAATTCAATAGAAATTTCCTCATTTGATGGGGGACCCTAACACAATGGAGACCATTAATTCCTAAGGATGGAGGATTGATCCAGGTGGATATCGTTGGCCACCCAACTTTTCCAACTGGCTCAAAACAGTTTTCTGGCAATTTTGGCAATTTACTATTTTTAGCAGTTTTAACTTCTGGGGCCATTTTGAGGGCCTAAATGAAGTGTTTTTGGGATAGACCCAACCTAATGATATCCTATAGAATTATTGAGGCCCAAAAATTAATATCCTCAATGATACCTTTCCAACAGGCTATCATACGCCTAAAACAAAGATCATAGGAAAAAGTTACGACCCCAGGAAATTAATGTACTAACTTACCCAAACGGGGCCCACATGACTTTTGGCGCTTCATCTCCTAGGGTTAAGTTTTTGGATGTCTAGGGTTTTTGGAATTCCTATTTATTGTAAAAAGGCCTTCAGAGCCTCATTGAAATCTTCTTCTTGCGAATGAGCACAACCGTCACATCTCTTCTCAGAGATAAGCTGCCACCATTCCAGCGAGCTTGTTTCCGCTACATTTTATAGTTTCAGCTTATTTCGTTATTGAATAGAAAACTAGTTTTACTGTATCTCTGTTATTTTGTGTTAATCACCTATTAATAATCTATATTCGTTTCATTTTGATCATAAAATACGGATCACATATGCATCGTGAAACTTCATATTTCAATGCTTATAATAAAAAATATCACACTTTTCATGCAAGTTGATAAGCATTGTATGGTATGTAACACATGTGAAATAAAATGCGATTCCATTTGAGTTGCAAAAAATCTTTGCATTCTAGAGTATATCACACTATGACATATATATTTGAAATGAATTTGCAATTCATTTAAAATCATATCATATAGTTTATCACCCAACCATTGTGGCATGTAATTGTTGAGGTGACGTGTTCCTTTGACATGAAATATAACCAAAATCTTTTTTGTCTTCTGATCACCACCAACATGAGTTTCAAGAAAATAATCACCATATAATAACACATTATGAGTATGGATGTATGCAACATAAGATATTGTTTTGAAGATTTATGGGCACAACCTTTCTCTTTCTTTGCAACCAAATCAAAAGTGGAACTCATAATCAAATTGAAGGAATAAAACATTATCACTATTTAAAATAGATGAAGTCATTATGTACTTTTTCAGTAGATTAGTAATGATTCTATCTTTGGAATACATGAAAACAAACATCCTTTATTTCTCCCCAGGGGGTCCCACCTACTAGTTATATATTCATATCATAGATAGTAAAACATTAAGTGTGCCATGCAACTATTTGTAGGTTATGATATTGTTGATGATTTATGAGTCAACATATAACGACTCCATAGGGTACCTAATTTTCATTTGGATAGAACATTTTGAATCTCTAGTTTTTCTTGAATTGTACTTTGCTGATAAAACTGTCAATTTGTTTTTGATATACTCTTGAAAGAAAAAAGTTATGGAAGGAAGAAAGCAAAAGTAGAAAAAAAGGATGGATCTTTGGTCATCAAGATTCAACAAAGAGTCTATAGGTATAAGAAACTATTGCATAAGTAGTGATGCACACCGAAAATAAAATCATTTTTTTTGTGTTTACACTATTTTCAAAAATATAACATTAAAATTTTGTAGACAATATGACCAAAAGTGACTTGAATGATCCAACTTTACTCAATATTCAAGAAAAATGAAGAAAAAGAAACTAAGATTAAATCAAAAGAAAAATTAAACTATACAAATAGAAAATAATACATACATATAGAAAATAAATATATATAGAAAGCATTAGATATTTAACTAATCAATTACCCTGGTTCGACAAAATGCTTTAAATGTGAACCATTCATAGTATATGAAAACAATCTCATGTCCATATATTTTAATAAGTAAGAATTGTTACCAATGACAATGGCGATCTTATAGGGACCCAGCCAATTTTTTTGGAACTTGGAGTGCTTTCCTTTATCAACATGTGCATAATCCCAGAGAAACACTTTCTCATCAGCTTCAAAGACAATTGATTTAACCTTTCTATCCAAATAATTATTGACATATTGTTTCCTTTTTCTTAGATTTTCTAGAGCATGATTCCTTTGTTCTTCTAAGGCCAGAAATACATTTATTCTCTGAGAAATATTTGTCATATTCAATTCTTCAGCATGTAATGATAATCGAAGAGAAGCAAGTTCAATTTCTACATGCATAATAGCTTCCTGGCCATATAAAAGATGAAATCGAGTATGAACAGTGCTAGACTTCGTAGTGGTCCAATATTCCCAAAGTGCATATGTGAGTTGTGTGTTCCACTGTCATGGTTTATCATTTATAATATTCCTTAAAATATTGACCAAGTTTTTATTTGTGGACTTAGCTTTCCCATTTCCTTGTGGATAATAGGTAGAAGAAGAAAAAAAATTCACTCCAAATTTACTAAGAAATTGAGTGAATTTTGCAGAAATGAAAGATGGTCCATTATTTGAAATAACTTCAATAGGAAGACCAAAGAGAGAAAATATGTTAGATTCCATAAAATAAATGACTTGTTCATCTTGTGCATGCTTCACTGGTACAACTTCAGTCCACTTAGTAAAGTAATATGTTGTTGTAAGTATAAAAATATTCCTAGCAAAAGATGGAGGATTAATAGGGTCAATGAAATCTAACCCCCATTTTGAAAATTGAAAATAAGGGGGAACATGTTACAAGGGAATGGAAGAAAATTTCTCCTTTCCAATAAACTTTTTCACTTATCACAAGCCCTTGTAAATTGAAAAGAATCTTTGAAAATGAAAGGCCATTATCTCATTCTCAAAATTTTAAAAGCAATGGATTTTATTGCAAAGTGACCACCAATATGGATGTTCAATTTAAAATATTTTGGGTTGTTGTATAATATATGCAATGTAACAACATTTCATTATCATATCTACGAAATAAAGAATTTCCTAAGATCATGTATTTAGAGGATTCAAGACAGAGCCTCCTGCATTGATGAGATTCAAGGTAATCAGGACACTTTTGAAATTGAAAATAATAAATAAGGTCCTTATACAAAGGATGTTTAGCTAGATCAAGATTTTTATCTTCAATAAAAAAAGTGTTGATAGAGAATTTTCATCATTTTTAGAAGAGACACTTGGTTTACTATGTTGATCCAAGTGAAGTTTTAATTATTGTCCCTTGATTGTTTTTGAAGTTGTGATCATTAAGTCGTATTCTTGGATTTTTGCAAGCCAATGTGAAAGTTTTCCTAAAAGGTGTGCTTGTGAAAGTAAAAACTTGACAGCATGCAAAGGGACTTTTACCTGCATGTGCTTGGCAAGAATAAAGTGGCAACATTTTTCTATAGCTTTTACAAGAGAAAAAATATGGCTTTTAATAAAAATATATTTGATTTCATTGTCAGATAGGCTCTGGATCATATAAGATATAGGTTTTTAGTTGTTTTGAAGATCCTTTTAAAAGAATAATAGCAAATATTGCTTCTTCAGTTGAATTTGTATAGATAATAAATTCTTTGTCAAAATTCAGTTTTTCCAGATTCGATGTATAAATTGTTGTTTTTTTAATTCCTACAAAATATTGTTCAACGTCTTCATTCCATGAAAAATATTGATCATGTTTTAACAATTATGAATAGGTTTGACCATTACAGTAAAATTAGGAACAAATCTTCTAACAAAGTTAATTCTACCCATAAAAGATTGAATTTTTATTTTAGATGTAGGGGATTGAATATTTATAATAGTGGTAACCCTCTCAAGATCAATACTGATTCCTGAATTAGAAACAATGTGACCGAGAATCTTACCTTGAGTGACACCAAAAAATATTTTGAAGGGTTTAAGGACGTTTCAAATTTTCTGCAATGCAAAAATACTTTTCTAAGATAATCAAAATTATCTTGTCATTTTTTAGAGTAAACGATTAAGTCATCATTAAATATGAATTATATTATCGATAAGATCATCAAAATCTATCTGCATATCTCTTTGAAAAGTAGCACCCACATTAATTAAGCCAAAAGGCATTCACTCATAGGTGAAGGTTCTCCATTGAGTTGTAAAAGTAATTTTAGATTTGTTTTCCCTCTTGACTCTAATTTGATTATAGCTTGAAAATCCATCAAGAAGGGACATCATCTGAGACCCTTCCACTTATTGTAAGATCATTTCTATATTAGGAAGGGGAAAGTTGTATTTTACACTTTCTCTATTTAGTGCAAAAAAATCAACACATAATCGAATATTGTCGTTCTTTTTACATACATGGACAAGGTTGGATATTACCCACTTGGAATATTTAATAGGGAAGATAATGTGAACATTTATCAACCTTTCCACTTCTTTTCTTATAGTAGCTTGAAGGGAAGGATTTATGGGCCTCTTCTTTTTCCTAGCAGGTTTTTCTTCTTCCTTAATAGAAATAACATGTTTCATGACACTAGGATCAAAACCATGAATATACTCATAAGACCAGGAAAAAACATCTCTAAATTCACAGAATAAGTCCATGAATTTTTGCTTTTCATCTTCAAAACATTGGGCTCAAATTTTTAAAACCTTTGGATGTTCCTAAGTTCCAATGTTCACTGGAATGACATCTCCTATTTTACACTTTGTCTCCTCTTCTTTAATGTCGTTCTTGTTACTGACATCATTGGCTGAGAATGAGATTTCAAGAGGAGTCCCCCCTTTAGTAATTTTATTATATTCAAGTGAAATGATTTATTTTGGCTTATAATTCTCATTATGTAAGAAAACACAAATGCTTTCATCATCGGGGAAGACATTCCATGATTCCACATTATTAGGAAGACGAGGACGATATAAATATAAAAATGTGAAAACAGGTCTTTGAGGAAATTATTTCCTTGTAGGACAGGATGCAAAAACATCCAACTTATCAGATACTGAGTTCAATACACTTTTGATGTGAGTGATGTTAAAATATAGCAAATTTTGGATTAAATCCCAAACAACTTTGGTATATTGTTTGAACAACTTGTTAGTAGGATTACAGTTTTTTCTTACCAAATTGACAAGAAGTTTTGAATCTCCAAAGACAATGAGATGATAGCATCCTAGGTTGTAAGAATTTTCAATTCCTAAAAACAAGGCTTCAAATTCAGTAATGTTATTAGTTCATGCAAATTCTAGTCTATAGGAAAAAAATGAATTTTACCAACATGAGAGTATAATACAATGACTGCCCCATTTCCTTCGCTTGAGCATGCACCATCAAATTGCATATTCCACATTCCATATTCATAATCATAAGGATGTTCAAGAGAAGCATCATCTTCATCAACAAAAAATTAATACACGCCCATATCTTCCTCAATATAATTAACATTGGGTTGAGGAATAGTATATAGTGAAATTTTTCCTTCCCTTGAAACAATAATGTTCTTTCCTTTTTTGGTAATGGATAAGCGTGAGCCATCTAATGATAAATAAACACCAGTCAAACCATGCCAATCTCTACCCAGAATAATGGAATAGTTATTGATGGGCATATCAATTACTTTCATATTCAATATGGTTCTAATTTTAGGATGGGAACAAAGAACTACAGTTACATCCTTAATCTCACTAATCATTGTTTGTTGTTTATTTTTATAGGAAAACATACTTCTCGAATTTTCATTTGTACAAGAGAGTCCTAGTTCTCCCATAATAATTTTGGACATAACACTAGGTCTTGATCCACCATCTATTAAGAAACAATGAGCTATACTATCCATTATTTTTATAGATATGTAAAAGGGATGATTTTTTACAAAGTTTCTAAAATTATTTACACCTAACTTATTTACATACAAATAATCTCCATCATTTTTTTCAGATAAACTAGCTATTGTAGAAGTCTTAAATTCCATATAATTATTCAAATGTTGTTGTTGTTAGGGGACGGTGACCATGTCCAAGAGAGATGTATATTCTTTTATATTAGCTAGCTTCTTAATAATGTTACATTTTAATGGAGGTAAGGAGGTTGATACCTCTTGACTTTGAGTTTTCGTAACAACCTAATGATTTGTATCTTGAAAAGATGAACTAGGGAAAAAAGTGATCTTTGGATTACCACTCTTCCCTTTATTTGCGCATGCTTTATTCCTTGTGTTTACCATAATTACATCTTCTTCAAGATCCCAAACTAAGGTAACAATAGTTGTTTCAATATTGTTTCCAAAGATTCACTCTTGTGCTCATTTCTTGACTTCACAATTACTTTCTTCAGGATTATCATCACATAAATTACATCAATTGTTGATTAAGGTTGGTTTTCATTGATGTCAACCCTTGAAGAAAGCCCTGTAGCACAAAGACTTGGGAAATGGACCCAATATTGTTTGATGTAAATATGAATCATTATTTTTTTTTCATGGTTGATAAGAAGTAAATCTGGATGAACTCCAAAGTGGTCCCCTTATGGTGAAAGCCCTCACGGGAAGATTCTTTGCGGAGTAGGAGAACCCATGCTTAATTGTGGAATAATGAGATGAAGGGTAGTGAATTTGTTAGGGAAACTATCCTAGATGGATATTTCTTTTCATGCCATTTCTGGTGGTATGTAGAACATCACATAACTCCTTACGGCTAGAGAGTTATGACCATGTGAAGTTGGAGAACCCAAGTTTGGGTAATGGACCCAAGTTTGTTTGATGGATAACGGTATGATTTTTGATATATTTGAAGGTAATACTATACTATATGGACATTACATGTCATTCCATTTCTGGTGGTATGTGGAATGTCACATAACTCCTCACGTTTTGAGATTTATGGCCTTACAAAGTTGGAGGACCCTCATATGTCATCTAGAAGCCCCAAAAGGTCAAAGTAGTCAAAGTGGTTTAAGAGATTTTAAAAGGTAAATAATAAATTGAAGTGATGATTGTATTATAATTCAAAGTGAATACAAAATAAATTA
>SNQJ01S0104007.1:4424-19042 GCA_010110895.2 Picea sitchensis | reverse complement strand
GTACTTTTCTCAGGAAGGTTAGCCTGAATCCTTGCTTCTGAGGTTTCTTCATTTTCTAAGACTAGGTATAGCGCATTGCACAACTTCTTTGTTAGTTGATCATTCCCATAATGTCAAAGAATAATCGAAACTAGAGGTTGACTATGTTTTAAGGTTGCTCATGTTGTCTTAGTATAACTATAGGGTTTCTGGGTGCAAGAGGTGAAGAAGGGGCTTGCTCTGTCTTAGGGTAACTAGTCAACTGGGGGGTTTTCTCTTGCATTTCATGACTAGGAATATTCCAGAATACTTCTATGGAATATTTAAAGAACAACTTTTTCTTTAGGAGGTCATACCTATCTCCCTTTGGTGCTACTTTCTAGATCTGAGGTAGAGTCTCAACATCAACTCCTGTCTTTGCTCCTCCTCGAGTAATTATATTAAGGTTGGGTAATTGTCCCTTAGAAATCCTCTTAATCTCTAAACTAATGAGGTTAGTTCCTCTTTGCTGCACTCTGTCTTCCCAGTTTGCAATTAGCTCTGGGCCGTTTTCGGTTGCATGTCTGTTGGTTCTGCAGTGAGAGCACCATGGTCACCTTGGATGAGGAAAATATCTAGCCAAGTGACCTTGTTCATCACAATTGTTGCATCTTCTTGGTCCTCTTCCCCCAGTTCTCCCCCCTCTAAAGTCTCCTCCAGCTCCACCTCCTCAACCTCTTCCTAGTCCCTTAGGGTTTTCATTCACCCTGAATGTTGTTCGATCTAGCCTATCTGCAAGAGCGTCCAACGCTCTACATTGATTGGTAGTATGCATGGTGGATGCGAAGAAATCACAGTGTACTATTTTTGGTACTGTCAAATACTTTTGCATGATGGGGCATTGTCTTGGTCCATGCCCGTGGATTTGACAGAACTCACAATATTCCATTGTTGGTGTTGCTTGGCCTCCTAAGAAAGCGTGATATGGGGTGGGATGATGGAATGGTGGGTTCATCAATACTTGCGCAACTCCTCCCGTAGGTCCTGGTTGGGTTACCATCATATTCTGAGGAGTTCCCATTCCCCTCATTCGTAGACATTCAGTCGCCAAATGACCTTCTGTATAGCATCCTGTGCACCAAACCTGTGGTCATCCTGGTCTGGGTATCGTCATCTCTTGAATTTTTTCTGTAAGTGATGATATATTCCCTTGTATTTGTGATAGATTTTCATCTACTGGGGGTTGGTTTAATATCAATCTCTCAGGGTATCCTGCCATGGCTTCAATCTTCATTGATTGTTCCAAGGCGTCTGTTAACGTGGTTATTCGTTGTTTTGTTAGTGGAATCTAAGTCAGGGGTACCAGTCCCTGAATGTACCACTCTCTTTGATGTTCCTCATGGATTGGATGTGCCAACCTCCCTATGGCATATTTTAACTTATGTATGTACTCTTAGGATGATTCGCCTTCCCTCTACTGGATCTCTCCCAACTCAGACAAAGCCTATTGTTCTTACTGAGGTAGTTTGAACTCTGCTATGAACCTCATCTATACCTGGTCAAGTGTGAACACTTGACCTTGCATCTCTGGCACTCCTGGTTCAATGATCTTCATGTACCACTTGAGAGCATAACCTCTCAAGGTAGTCTGGAACTTGACCAACTTATTTTCATCTAGAGTCCCTCTAGATCTCTAGATTGCTTCGCACAAGAACTAGTGATGTTCAATGTCTTCGTCTGCCTTACCCCAAAATTCTAGGTATCGGGCAATCGAAGCTCTTGCATGCCTGACCATTTTTTATCTCATTTTTCGTATCAATATGAACCCTGACGGTCCTTCTTGCAATCTACCCGAGGATCCCAATATCCTCCTTGTACTCACACTTCCTGGTTGTGACTGGTTAGCTAATTGTACTGGAATAGAACTTGCATGAGGAGGTAGTGTGAAACTTACTTCTTGTCTTCTCATCCTCTGCATGATAGGAAATTCATTCATGTCTTCTCATCCTCTGCATTTATTCCATCTTTCATTCCTCGATTTCTCTCGATCCTCCTTCTTTCCTCAAATTTTTTGATTGTCTTGCGAATTTCTTGATCTTGTTGCGCAACCATTTCTCAACTATGCCAACTCTCTTCAAAGCTCGCTCATGTCTCGAATTAATTTCCTTATGTTCCCCCCCCCCATTTGTCAAAGAACCCTTCCCCTTTCTCATGCCATGACTCTCACCCCATCTCGCCCTACCCTAAGAGAGGGTGTTTACGCTGCCATCTTGGTCAGGGACATAATTAACATCCCTTCCTCCACCAAGAAATCCTTAATCCATAGGGGAATCTCTCTTAACAGTGTTTCCCTTGCACCTTCTTGAAAATTTCCTCTGCCCGCGAGAAATACTAGTGGTTCTCAGCTGCAAATTCGATTATGTATCCTTCTATCATGGTGCTAACCCAGAAATCCAAAGCTTGTGTGGCTAGGAAATCCAGCCTGTGGAGTGCTGCTAACTTTTCAGTATCCCACATGCATATCTTCTTGATCCGAACCTAGAACTCTGGAGCTTCTCGGAGTCTCTTAATCCAGTGGAAAAATTCTTTCGAGAATTTAACCCAGAAAATATCGTACTAGTCGCTCGATCTTTCCGAGTAAAAGATTGCTTCTCTAGTAGTTCCCACTGATTTTCTTCTTAGTTCTTCTTCTTTCCATATGAAGCCATCATTGCTTATTTCCCACCATTGATCAATGCCATATCTATGGATCGGTGATAGAAATATTCCTATAGGTTCCCTTTTAATATGGGTCCCGGCAACAAAACCATTTTGTTGGTACGAATTTGATCAAACTAGGGTCCTTCTTAGGTTACCAACAAAAGGTACCATGTAGTATAGAGAATTCGCATTTTCATCTCCTCCAGAGAGAAGAAGTCTCACTCGAAGCGCTGCTGAGACAGAAATATAGGGAAGGGTAGGGAAACTACTAAAGAGGATCCATAGATTGTTCAGAACTCATTCTTGTTCTTGCGCAAGAGGAAACATCAGATCTAAAACATCTAACTGCAAGGATTGAACCTACTTATGTTATTAATAACAGTTAACCATAGAACCATCAAACAGAACTCAAAATCCATAAAATAAAAATTTAATGCATAAGTAAACATATAAAGACACATCATATTTTGGAAATTTGGTTCTCCTTCATATTATCTTTCGGATCTTTCCTTCATTACAGACTCAGAGTTACATAGAAAGGTTTAGTACAGACTCTCGTTTGTTTCTTATAGAAAGTTTCAACCACTAATCCCAAAACATTGGATGACTCTGATAAACATGAATCAACCCAACTCTAACCCAACTGACGGACTGATCGAACAACAATAACAACCCAATACACCAAATCAACTCTAACCAACCCTTTTACAATTATATTCAGTCTTATATATAGCTGGGTTATGTCTTCCTATTTGGCTTGATTGCTTTCTTGTTCTGTTGCAACTGTTTGTTTCTTAGTTGGTGTTGCGCTAGCTTTTGCAACTGCTTCATGTTATTCTTCCCTCTGAACTCTGATGAAGTTTGTGCAACTCATTCTTAATCAAAACTTGCGCAATTCTTTCCCAAAAATGAAGGGCCCAACAATATCATCATATTAGAATCAAGGAAGAAGATATCCCAAAAACAACATTTCGAACTCATGAAGGCCATTATGAATTTTCGGTCATACATTTTGGCCTTACAAATGCACCTTCCACATTCCAAGGATTGATGAATTCCATTTTCAAGCCCTTCCTTCGAAAATTTGTGTTAGTATTTTTTGATGATATACTAATCTATAGCTAGTCTTGGGAGGATCATGTGTGACATGTTGACAGTGTGCTACAAATACTAAAGGAGCAACAACTATATTCCAAACCATCCAAATGTTTCTTTGGGGTGAATGAGGTAGAGTATTTGGGTCATACTGTATCTCATGAAAGTGTCAAGGTATACCCTAACAAGATTAAGGCCATGATGGATTGGTCGATTCCAAAAAAATTGAAGAATATTAGAGGATTTTTGGATTTGACAGGTTAGTATCGCAAGTTTGTTCGACACTATGGAAGAATAGTAGCACCTCTAACGGCACTAACTAAGAAGGATGCATTTTCATGGACTCCAAAGGAAACTAAATCTTTTAAACAACGTAAAGAGGTGATGTGCAAAGCTCCTTTTTTGACCACTCCAGACTTCACAAAAACCTTTATTGTGGAAAGTGATGCCTTGGGAAATGGAATTGGTGTTGTCCTAATGAAAGAAGGAAGGCCCCTGGCTTTTGAAAGTTGACCACTCAAGGGAAGGGACTTAAAAAAACCCATTTATGAGAAGGAAATGATGGAAACACTACATGAATTGAATAAATGGTGTCCTTACCTAATAGGTAGGCACTTCAAGGTCAAAACAGATCATGATAGTCTTAAATACTTCTTGTACCAAAGACTATCTTCAGAAGAACAACAAAAATGGGTGACCAAGATATGGGCTATGATTTTGAAATCGTTTATAAAAAAGGGAAGAAAAATGTTGTGGAAGATGCACTCTCAAGAAAGGATGAAGATGTTAATACCTTTCTCTATGATGTCTCGATAATCCAACCCGATTGGATAATACAAGCAAGGGATGAATGGAAGAATGACAAAAAAGTGTGGAATCTCATTCAGAGGTTGCAGTAGGATTCCAATGCATCAGATACATTTACATGGAAAAATGATTCATTGTGGTACAAAGATTGCTTATATTTATGTAAGAACTCCCAACTCAAACAAAAGGTACTATTGGAATTGCACACCTCTCCAGTAGGAGGGCACTCAATATTTTTGAAAACCTACCATAGGGTCAAGAAGGAAGTTTTTTGGGATGGCCTTAAAACTGATGTTCAAAGGTTTGTCGCAGACTGTTTCATTTTCCAACAAAATAAGGTGGAAACAATTAAGACCCCAGGTATTTACATCCATTAGCCATCCCAAGTCAGTGTTGGGAGGAGGTTTCCATGGATTTCATAAAAGGCTTACCAAAGTCTGAAGGAAAGAGTGTCATCATGGTGATTGTTGATAGACTCACCAAGTACACACACTTTTGTGCACTCTCTCATCCCTTCAAAGCTAGTACAGTTGCCACCGCATTCATGGAGACAGTTCAAAAGATACATGTCAGCCCAAAGATTATTTTAAGTGACAGAGATCCCATCTTCACTAGACATTTTTGGATAGAATTATTTTTCTTTTTTGGTACTCAATTGGCTCATATATCATCCTATCATCCTCAATCTGATGGAAAAATTGAGATAGTGAACAAATGTACGGAAGGCTACCTTTGTTGCTTTGTCTCTGATAAACAAACACAATGGTTAAAATGGTTACCCTTGGCAGAATGGTGGTATAACACTTCCATTCATACTGCAACACAAATGACACCATTTATGGCACTCTATGGATACCACCCTCCTTCCATCACTTCTTCTCTAAAAGAAAAATCTAAGGTTCAAGCAGTGGAAGGTCACATCGAGCATCAACAACAAGTTCTCCAAATATTAAAGGACAACCTGACCATGGCACATAATCACATGAAACAACGAACAGATCAAGATCGTAGTGAAAGAAGTTTTGAAGTAGGGGATTGGGTGTTTTTAAGACTACAACCATACAAACAGATGTCCCTCAAGAAAGCCAATAAGGATAATAAATTATCACCAAGTCACTATGGCCCTTATAAGGTGTTGCCAAAGATTGGTACTATGGAATACAAATTGGAGTTGCCTGCATCTGCACGAGTACACCCAATTTTCCATGTTTCATGCTTAAAGAAGGTTATAGGTGACAATATCCTAGTTCAAACTGTATTGCCAGAACTTGACGAGGAAGGAAACATCATTTTGGAGCCTAAAGCAATCACTGACAAAAGAATTTTCCAGCTGAGGAATAGATTCATTTCAGAGTATCTCGTTAAATGGAGGAAACTACTGGCTGAAGATTCCACTTGGGAAGATGATTCTTTCATACAGAAGCATCCAGATTTACTCAAGCGTTGCGGACAACACTTGTCTCAAGGGGAGGGGCATGTTAAGCCCTAAATAGTGGCTCATTACCCCTTAATTGGGGAATATTACATTAGTAATGTTATTTTATTTATGTCAGATTTAGTCCATCATTTTTAATTGTACCTCCTAGTCTACTATATATACCAAGGAGACATTTTGATTTGGAATCATCTTATTTTTGGAAATTTATGCGGGTTATAAGGGAATTTCCCCCTCGAAGAGGCTTATTACCTAAAATTATTTCTTTTTCAAGGTGTTGAGTACTTATTCTGATGTTTTTCTATGTTATATTGATATTTGGTTCTTAACACAAAGTGTCCAAGAGAGGTGGAAAATATTTTCGGAGAAGTTCCACATTAAATATCAGTTACAATCCAAGGAAAGGAGGAATGTACTTAATTCAAAATCATTCTTACCCACATCCTTGGTGAAGGTGTAAGGCCCATATTGGAGTGGGAACAACTTTTGATGGGGTCCTATGAGGAACTCTTTCTACAAATGCAACCAGACCTTATCTCCCACCTGAAATTTGTGTGGTACCCGATGTTGATCATGGTGTTGCTTGTACTTGGAATTATCTTTCTACACAATATCATGAACTTTTTTTTGGATGTGCTGGATGTGCTAAAAAAAAAATTCTTCCCGGTCATCATATGTCTGAGAATGGGAGGAATCTTCCTGTGCGACTACAATGGGGATAGTTATGTCAATGGGGGCCAATGGTTGAACCCCCAAGAACACCTAAAAAGGGTTGTTTCTAATTGAGTTGTGGAGGGTTATGTTGTATCTATGTTGAACATAAGGAAGGATTTCATCCCATGTGCATGGATGTTTTGAATTATACATTCGCAGGATATGGAATATCATCATGTTGACTAACTTTGTTTGTCCATCATTCTATGGGTGGAAGGAAGTCAATTTGGTCATCTTGGTGTCCATCATTGACCATAGGCTGGACAAAAATGTGCTTAGGAACCTACTATATCGATCAGAGATAATATTTTGTGGTATCCCAAAATGAACCCAAACATGTGTGAAGAAGATCTTGGCGATGGCCTCATCTGTGATGCTCTTCTTGCAGGGTTCCATAATTTCCATCTTAGAGAATCGATCGATGACCACGAAGAAACAGTCATTCTCATGCTTTCTTAAAGGAAGACCAGACATGTATTCCATGGAGATGGACTCCCAAGGCCTATTCAGATTAGGAAGAGGGGTGTATAGTCCATGTTTCTTAAAGGCATTCTTGGAAATGGCACAGGCGGTGTAGGATCTGATGTACTTGTTAACATCTTGTTAAAGCTTCAACCCATAAAAATGCTTCTGCAGTACTGCCACTATCATTTATGCACCAAATTGTCTCACTGCCTAACTATAATGAGCTTCCCAGATCAGCTTTGCATGCTTTCCTGAAGGAACACAAAGGTGGTTGAGATGGTATAATAACCCATTATAGAGATGAAAGTTGGGAACTATGTTTCCTGCACTCAATGTTTGATAGGTAGTAGTAAATTCAGATTCATTATTGTAAAATTGTGTCCATATAAATGTCTCATGTCCACATGAGTTCAGAACTATGGTTATCATTTCCATCGAGGGTCGAATGAGGTAATATGTGACATGGTTGGTGATACCCTTCGTATACTTGATATTCAAGTGAAATTCTTGTAGGTATGTGGACCACTTCTAATGCCAGTCATTTTATAACTTTCCTTGTGTTTTCATAAATTGCAGAGACCTGTGATCAATGTAGATGATCGTTTCCTTCCCTAGAATGTAATGGTTCCACTGTCGACAAGCCTTCACAATGGAGTACATCTCTTTGTTATAGGTGGTGTATCTTCGAAAAAAATCTGATATAGTTTCACTATGATAGGATACTAGATTCCCATGTTGAGTGAGGACTACACTGATAGCACAATATGAATCATATTTTTCAATCTCAAATGTTCATTGCAGGTCTAGTAGAATGAGGACTGGTGTTGATCAAAGGTAGGATTTTAGATCCTCAAATTCTTTTTGTTTGGGTCCAGACCACAAAAACATGGCCTTTGTGTGACCCTTGGTCACTTGGTTTAGGGCCCAAGCGATATGAGATAACCCCAACAAAAACCGCTGGTAGAAGTTAGCAAGGTCCAAGATGCTACAGAGCTTGGTCATTGTTTTCAAGGGCGACGAATCGCAAATGAATTGGATCTTTGCTAGATCTACATGTACACCTTTCACATCCAAAATGTATCCCAAATATTGGATTCTCCGCATGTTGAAGGAACACTGATCCAAGTTGGCATATAACTTGTGTTGTCGTAGGGTTCCCAATAGCTGTTGAATATGCTCCAATTTCTCCTCATAAGTTTTGTTGAAGATGAGGATGTCATCGAAATATACAACCAAAAAGGAGTTTTTGAATGGTCATAATATATCATCCATCATCTGTATGAATGTGGTCGGGGAATTAGTCAAGCCAAAAGGCATGACCAACCACTCAAAGAGGCCTTATTTGGACTTGAAGGTTGTCTTCCACACATCAGTTTTCTCAATAGGTACTTGGTGGTAACCCGACTTTAGATAAATTTTACTGAAAAACTTGGCTCCCTTGAGAGGATCGAGAAAATCATCAATCCAGGGAATTGGGTACTGGTTCTTGACCATGATCTTGTTTAGGGCTCTGTAATCAATAAAAAGTCATCATGTCTCGTCCTTCTTATGTACTAGAAAAATTGGGATCCCACAAGGTGAGGAGTTGGGTCTGATGTAGACATTCAAAATTATCTCTTGGATATGAAGTTTTATTTCTTCATTCTCCAGGATAGAATGCTTGTATACAGGTATGTTAGGCAGAGGAACACCAGGTGTCATATCAATTAGGTGTTTTACCTGATAGTGCACATGCACACTAGTAGGAGAGGAGAATATGTCTTTGTACTCGATTATTTCTTCCACTTATTAATGTTGGGAAGAGAGACCTCGTGTAGAGGTTTTGGTAGTTGCAATGACCTTTTGGTCACCTTCTGATCGAACCATACAAAGGAAAATATCCCAATATCAGAAACCACCTTTTTGCATTACTTCGTAGAGATAAAAGAGACTGAAGTATTCAAAACTGTCTCTGGTACCCTATAGAGTTGATCTCCCAAAGTAATAATGGCACTACAGGGCCTAGATTCATAAACAACATGATGTTTCTACATATATGGTTTTCCTAAAAAAACATCAGAAACTTCAAGTGGGGAAACATCACACAATACCTTATCTTTTAAGGATTTGATTGCGTAGTGTAGGCGACATTGTTGGCTGACGTGGATGTCCCATACCTGGTTGATCCAACCAATGGTGTATGGATGAGGATGTGGTGTCATTGTCAATTTCAACCTCTTAACAACCTCTATTGAGATTAGGTTATTCTAGATACCACTATCAAAAATGAAATGGAGTGGTGTTCCATTCACCCACATATGTGAGTGGAAAAGAATCTCCCCTTATTTAGGCTCCTCTAGTTCCTCTAGATGGAATTTTGTGGTAGCGATGGTGACACTAGGTTCTGCATCAATGATCCTCCTTCACTTTTCTAGATCAAAATCAGATTATAAGTTAGCATATGAACCTGGGGCTTTCATCTCAACCACTAATGAATTTTTGGAGCGACATTCATCAGTATTGTGCCAAGGGATTTTGTTGAACTCGAACCATTTTCCAGTGTCCTTCTTTGACTTCCCATTACCCTTGTTTTCTGGTGGATTGGGATGGTTATCCTAGGGTTTCTCATCATTTCTCTATCCTTTGTACTTGGAGTTAGGGACACCCTTACCATACTTTGGCTATATATTTACAAATCCAAAATCCCACTTGTTCTGCCGCTTGAATTTATTCTCAATTTTGACAGCATATCGATAAGTGGCTCCCAATGTCGATATGTCTAGAAACTCCATTTCAGTATGGATGTATCGTAGCAGATCCCCATGGTATTTTAGGACCATATGCTTCTCAGAGTCTTTGATACCCATATTGGTACGCAAGGTATGGAAATTATTTTTGAAATTAGGAATTGTTTGGACCCTCTCTTGGTGTAGTGTGGTCCATCTCGTGTACTGGTCATCATAACTTCCAACAGGGTAATATTGTTCCTTGAGGGAATCTGTTGCATTATGTTGTCATTGATGTCAAAAGGTTTATGCCAAAGATTTTATGTCAAATATTGTCATTGTATCATTGATGTATTGATTGGTGGATCATGTTATCATAGATGTAATTGATGTTTGAGGGATAATGTCATGAGGTGTCATAGTGATATGTTTTAATGGGTTAATGTTCCATATGGATTGATTTATAGAAGGGTTGATGTAAAGATTGATTATTATTTTATTATCATAACTGATAGTAAGTACCAAATGGATGAACTCCAAATTGGTCCCCTTATGGTGAAATCCCTCATGGGAAGATGCTTTGTGAAGTTAAAATAGTGAAGCGGTTGAGTCATCCTAGAAATGTGATTAGGGAAACCAAGTTTGGTTGAGGAAAAATGTTATGAAGATCAATGAATTTTTCAATGAGACTATTCTAGATGGATATTTTTCGTCATGCCATTTATGGTCATGTGTGGAGCATCACACAACTCCTCACGGTTAGAGAGTTATGGCCTTGTGAAGTTGGAGAACCCTCATGTGTTGTCTAGAAGCCCCTAGAAGGTCAAAGAAGTCAAATTATTCTAGAATCTCCTAGAAGAAAGTTCAATAGTTGTTGTAGGAAAATTCCCTTGCGGACAGGTGAGTTCCCTCTTGGACCCTAGACTCCTAAGACCAAGGCAGAAAGGTGCTAACGTTGATCACTGACGTCCCTTTAAACCTAGATAAGCTAATCAAATAGAGAAAACGAAGAAGATGTATGTACCTTTTTCGATGTTTGTCCTCGCCCAGTCTGAGTTGAGCTTTGATCTCCAAGCTTCCCAACAAGTCCTGTAATTCAGCAATAGCAAAGATAGGACAACTTCCTATTCAACCATGATTAGTTTGAAACTAGATCTGTCCATCAAAGAAAAGTTCATGTAGGTATACACAATCTTGAGCGAAATAAGCCAAGCACATGTATTAATGAGAACTCAAAAAAGATACTTACATACCATTGATGAAGCTGCAGCAGCCTCTTCCAGCTCTCCTTGTCTAACCCCTTTCTCAAATGATCCATAAACAAAATGACTATGCTTCACTGATTATACAATTTCTCATGAGATCATAAGTTTGGTGTCTTTAAATTCCCTTCTTCCCTTCACCATGAGGAGGCCTCCTTATATAGGCTTTGAGAGGTCCAGCCTCCTTAGAGATTCTTGGGATAGTTTGAGGATCTTTCTCCATCAGATTTGCATCCTCCCTAAGATCTAGCCTTAACTCAGATTCGAACCAAACTAACTTCAGAGATGAGGGGGATCTTTCCCTGATTTTCCTCAACAGTCCAAGATTTCCTCAAACAGCCAAGCGCCCCCCAAAAGGGTGCACATAGTGTTGCAATGCTCCCCCAAAGGAGGTCAAGGAGTGCTAGCACTCATTGACAGTGGGTAGGGGAGTGTTTCCCTTCAAAATTGACTTTTAAGTGGTCTTTTTCATGGAAAAGGATTTTTACTTTCTGTTAAATGCCATATCCTTCTTTTAACCATTCTTTAGAGGATGTCTCAAGTGTTCCTGTGGTGTTGTTAGAGGTATGACATAGACAAGATGACAATATGAATTTGCGACACCTGTGATAGTGCGAAATTTATGACACTTGTGGAAAAACTGAGACACTTGCGACACTTGAGGCAAAAGTGTGACACTTATAATGACGACAAGAAGTCACCATTGAAGTGAGTGATTTTGATGTGTAACAGATTTTCCCCCAAAGTGCGAAGTTAGAAGATGGAAACTGATAACTGAAGTACTTTGTAGACTTTTTTGAGCAAGGGTACGGACGTGGAGAACATGGTAGAATATGCATACAACCATCATACAAATGTTATGATATGTTTCAAACCCAAGGCATGAATACCTATGCTTGAGTGATAAAGACTTCCAAGGTATGGCCACCATAAAATACACTGCGGATAAATAATCATATTGATAAGAAAGGTATAGTCACCAAAGATACAATGTGGATCCATACTTCCATGACATGAACTAATCGTAGCCACGAAAAATACACAGTGGATCTACAAGATGACAAGACATAGCCACGGACCAATACAAAGTGGATCTATGTGAGAGTATATGTATCAATATTCTCAAAAGAAACTCTGTCACAACCTGGGCAAAGTATATATAAGAGTGAACAATCAACCCAGGTTCTTCTTACCAATCCCAATGTCCTGATGTCGAACATCGCGGAAACCACTTGATTACTGGTCAATGAGGTAAATCGTCAACAAGTGCAAGGGAAATCACCATTGATGTCAATGATTCCCAAGGTACCCTAGAAAATTCCAACAAATGTGAATAGATGAGATGAAGTCGAACTTTCCTGGAATCATCTTATCATAGGTCAATGATGTAAACCTATTGTTGGAAGCGAGGAGGTCTTCCATTGAGGCATGCAGGTCCCAAGGTACTAACTGGTTTCTAAGTCTAATTCTTGGATAATATGTTGAAGTCAACAGGAACATACACATCGAAGGAGGGCCTTGATTTATCCCCCATCAATGACACAAAACTAACACAGAGATGTAAATTGGTGGATAAAATGAACATGGACTGACACGGGTATTGAAACAGGAAATTTGTGATGGTTTGCTCTCAAGGAAGATACTTCCCTTGAACACTGAGGCACAACAGTAGAAACACAACATGGACCAAAACATGATAATGTAATGGATACTGTGACTTTTGTCGAGTAACCCAAAGGAGTAAAGAAACTCAAAGGATTTGTTCAGTGCAGAAGTTTAGCGGATTAAAATGTATGTAAAGACAAAGTGTCATGTTCAAGGGCAATCGTAAGAGTGACTTGTGATGTTTTCAAAAACATATTGTCTTGCTTCCTTCAAATTTTTCCCCCATCCAGATAGACGAGTACCTCATTTTTATTTAACGAGCTCGAGGAGGGTAACACATGCTCGATATAAATCACCTTCAGTAAGTCCCTCTTCCTTTGTTTAATGAACTAGAAGAAGTAAGGTTTTGGTCCCATATGGGTCCTTCAATGTAAAATTTTTAACAAGTCCAGAGAAGGTAAAATCAGTGGTTTTTTATGTTTAGAGAGTCTGAAAAGAACTTAAAGACAAATCCAGGGTTGTACATTTTCATAATTTTAGTCTCGCAAGGCCGAAAAAGAGATAAACTACCACTCGAAAGATGCCCTTTCAAACATTTTAACGAGTGTGAAAGGAAGCAAGATAACTCGACAATCTTTTCATATTTAGAGAGTCTGAAAAGAGTTTAAAGACAACTCCATAGTGTTCCTTTTCCATGTATCCATGCGAGTCCGAAAAGAGATAAAAGTTTACTCGGTGCGTTCTCATGTTTTTTCCCGAGCGTGAGAAGGATATAAGACCATGCTCATTATTGGTTTCATTTTTACACAACCTTGAAACAAAACTAAACTATGCTTTTAAATTCCCAATGTAATTTCCAAAGGTAGGGATTCCCATGTATGGTTGGTACTCTTCCCCTTCTTGAAAATCTAGCGACATAAATCTAGAATGATAAACAAAGGCTGTAGATGTGCCCCCCCAAGCTTCAATTCATTCATCGACTTTGAGGTTGTCACCAATTTATGTACTATATGGAGAAAAAGGATACAGGTTGATGAAATGAAGGTTCAAATACGAGACCTAATGAAAGACTTGACTCAAGAAGAGATGTGATTGTTTCATTTTTTAATGAGCTTGACACAAGAAAAGAACTATGCTCAGGGCTCTGGGTTGAATCCCCAAATTTTTGTTTCATTTTTTAACGATCTTGCTAAAGAGAGGAAAACTATGCTCGTAACATTTGTTTCATTTTTTAATGAGATTTCCAAAGAGAAGAGAATCCATGCTCGTATCTCCTTGATCATTGCTCCCAAGAGGATAATTCTCTAGAAGCAAAACATGTCAAGGGATAAAAGTCGGTCATGGCTTCCAAGAGATCTTCACTGGATGGAAGAATAATGTTATGGAAGGACACCATGTTGAGGGGCACGATAGGGGTAAGGAGATCAGGATCCAATAGCCCTACTGAAGAGATCACCATATCAACTAGCGGATCTAAGTCACAAAAGGATGAGCTTACAGTGAGAGGCTCATCTTCATTGACAGTTGAAGGCATGGGAGATAACACCACATAATTGACCTGTGGCAGGGGTGATACCATCTTCACATAAGAATCATTTAAGGAGGTCATTGTGCTGGTAATCAAGTGAGTACCAACGCATGAAAGTTGATAACTAGCCACAATTCTTCCATTGTTAGGGAAATATATCACACGAAAGAAAGTGCACACAATAGATTTCATAGCATATATATAATATCGCCCAAGGAGTAAATCGAAATCCAAGGGGTCCTGGACTACCATAACATCAATGAAGATAGTTTTCCCTCCCAAAATTACAGGAAACTGAAGAAGGACGCCTAAAGGGTGATTGATTCTTCTGTTAAAAGAGAACA
>SNQJ01S0104005.1:23237-40893 GCA_010110895.2 Picea sitchensis | reverse complement strand
CATTTCTCCTCATAGCTCATCCACCCCATAACTCTTATGCTTTCTGACAGAGGATGGACTTGAGATGTTGTCTTCTCTCTTATTGGAATGCCTTGGGAAGTGATGGTTATGTCTGTTAACACTTCTTGTTCTTCTTTTTTCATCAGGAGACCTATGGCTTTCTGATTTTCTTGAGCCACTCTCCTTATCCAAATTCTTTTTTATTATGGTCAAACTATGCATTAACTTCATGTTTAAGTCATATTGTTTCTCCTTGGCTCTCATAAGCCTTTCATTATCATCTTCATGGCTTTGGACATCCTTTTGCAAATTCTTAATGGTCTCTACCATGTTCATGTTTTCATGACTTCCTTCTCCATGTCCATTAGAGTGTGTTCCTTCAATGTCCAAATGGACATCCATCCCTCTGATTTCATATTCCTGGATGTAATTTCCTTGTGCCTCTTCCATTACTATGGACTCTATGTTGATCTTTAACTGATCAAGTTGTTGCGAACTCTGTAAAATGTGCAGTCAAAAAAACTTTGTCAGGTTAATTGTTTCAACAATTTCATGAAAATATGAACCATTTTGGTTCAATAATATATCAGAATCCTTTCTTCTGATTTATTGAAAATTTGAATGCCCAGATCAATTTTTTGAGTGAATATTTATATTCTACTATCTGATATCTTTCCAATGCCTACTCCCATGCTCAATTCTGAGTCTTGAGGAGAAAGTTATGGTTATTTGAAAATTGTCCATTAATTTTTCTATTCACACTTCAACTTGGCGCAACTATGCGCTGTAATTAAGCATTTTTGCATCTACTCCATCGGAATTTTCGTGGGATATACATTGGGTTGATTCATATACATATTATGGACACTCTTTCCAAGTTTCACCTTTTTCTGGGTTTCGGGATGCTAGTTACAGCTTGTTGAAATTCTAGTCCAATTTTTGTTTTTGGTCTGGAATGCTATAGGTACATTATTTTCCATTTTTAACATTTTTAACATGCCCATAAATTTAATTTATCTATGGGACTGCCTTCTATGTTCCAATATCTTTCCATTGACTACTCTTGTGCCTCAATCTGATTTCGGAGCAGAAAGTTATGGCTCTTTGAAGTTAGTTGGCTCTTAAAATTTACCCTCCATTGTTTGTGATGTAACTTTCTCATAAAAGCTTTGTTTGACGAACAATTTACACCATTAAAAAACTCTCTTTGAGCTCTTTTATTTGAGCTGCCGAGACATAGTGTTCTTAGAAAAAAAAAATTCTCGTGGTTTTCAAGTTCCTAAAAACACTCTTAAGGGCCTCAAAAACACGCTGCAAAAAGATGACGTTCAAATCATATAAAACGTCGCAGAAAATCGTTGTTTTTTTGTTGTTGTTCACCTTCCAAACGACTTCGCGCGCACAAATTTCAACTTGTAAACCCATATTCACCATGCATAGCAACATCACAAGGTAAATCGTGCTCTGTGCACCTATAACCATTGTGTATCACTTCTTTGTCACCCAATAAATGACGCACACTACTTTTATGTCGCGCGCCAATATCCATCGCGCACAATTTTGGTTCTTGCACTATTACCTGTTGCGTGCAAATTTTGTATCACGCGCTGATATTCCACGTGCAATTCACTCTACACACTGCACAATGAAAAATTATATAACGCCCCCACCACGCACCATTATCTAAACTATCACACGACAACATATACCCACATTGCGCGCGCACCAACCAAACTCCTTTGCGCTCTGAAAATACTGTGCACACCATGCGTGCCATTATTATGTGTGTGTGCACTGCGCACACCATGTAATTCTAAATTTAACGCACGCACCCGCACACCAACGTTTTTCCATGCGACGCCATATTTTAGCACGCGCACCTGCACGCTAATATTTTTTTTGTGCAACGCTAAAATTTACCGCGTGCACCTGCACACCAAATTTTTTCTGCGCAGAGCCAAAATTTAGCGTGCACACCAGCACATCAATATTTTTCCACGCAGAGCCAAAATTTAGTGTGCCCACCTGCGCACATTCATTTTATGTGCATCAATTCCTCGTGAATTCCGCTGCAGAAATTGGGGCTTTTTCTTAACTTTTTCCAAATTTCTACCATAGACGATCTGCAACTATGAAATTTGTTTAATTTCACCCTGAAAACATCAATTCAACCTTTGCAACAACAAATCACTGTGGGTTGAAATTTCTGGAACGGATTTTTCCCAAACTCAATTCATGAATTGAGAATTTTAATTACAAAACTCGCTCCATCTACCATGGCTTCATTGTAACTTCAAATTCGACCAATTCCAGGTTTGAATTTGCTAGAACAGATATTAACTCAATAATATCTTACCACATGGCCGAATTTCTCAATTTCCCCATGAATTTAACAACCAAAATTGAGGATTTTTCCAAATTCTACACAATTACTATTACTTTTTACCATGGATGCTCTGTGACTTGAAATTTGGCCACTTCAAAATCAATCTTCTATGAAATTTCGCTTCAACTCAAATTGCTCGGCCCATCCAGGGTTAGTGTTGAAAACTGAAGCTCTGATACCATATTGTAACGTCCCCGACCACCCAGGTCGAGCCACGATACACGAGAGAACGCTTTTTTTCTCTCTGTGAAACATACTGTAACATACCCAACAACCAACTGAGCTATGCCACATAAATTTTTCGAACTGCATGCAATTAAAAAATATAAACACAGAACTATTGAAGAACTTTATATTTAATACGTAAACAGACAAATACATTTCATAAATTCACGTATTCATACTGAAATAACCGTAAACATATACATGCAACATATATAGACAACACTCATAAATATAAAGACAGTTATAAGCTCACATAGGATAAACCCATAAAAATAAACACGTAAATAATAATGCAGCATGTAAATTTATCACTCAATTGACACTTATCTTCATAAGAATGTCACCAAATGCGTGTAGACCTTCCACGAACCTCGCAGCCTTAGACCACACTGCTCATCACTCTCAACAGTCGGTCACTCCTGAGCTAGGACTAAACTCCACCTGGGTAAAGGGATTCCTAACCAGGCTAATGGATCATAGACAATGGGAAATACTCCGTCACAGGTGCCCACTCAAACTAACATATTACATTCCATCATTCCACACATGCATGTCCCACCCTAGGAAGTGTGTCCCTTCTCTGCTCAACAGTCCTTCGGCTGCCCCACTTCCTTTCTGGGCTTCATCAATAGGTCGGACAGGAAGTCTTGGAGCCTTGTAGTTGTAGTTTAGCACCTTCAAGAAATCAATTCCCAACAATTCTCTCACCTAGAGAGATTGCTCACGGGACTGACAACCCACCTCTTCAATATTCCACGGGCCCGACAACCCGCTTCTTCATTCCAACTCCCTAGCTAACCAGCTACACAAACAAATATGGTTTTGGATACAGGTTTAGGTACAGTGATAGGAAGGTACCAAAGATAGCTCACTGAGTGAGTGAGTGATCAGCGA
This sequence comes from Picea sitchensis, assembly GCA_010110895.2. NCBI lineage: Eukaryota > Viridiplantae > Streptophyta > Pinopsida > Pinales > Pinaceae > Picea > Picea sitchensis. The sequence goes on along the minus strand of SNQJ01S0104005.1, from coordinate 37,388 downwards.
ACACTGGCTGAATGATGGCAGGAATGATGGAAAAGCTGGGAAAATGAACTAAGTCCAAAATATATGCATGCATGTCCCCAACTTGACACTTGTCATGTTGGGAGATACTTTGGCCCACTTGTCCCCAACATTAGAGCTTAGGATAAAATAATTATCCATACTTTATATAATTAATAAATATTAATATAATATTCCTTTTTGGCTTAAGCTCCCTAACTTAGCCCTTTTCCTTAACTTTTAGCCCCTCCCTTTCCCTAACTAGTGGAGTTTAGTCCCCCATACTCTTTTATCGTGGTCGGTCTGCGCGCAGTGATGTATTTTATATTAATGATGAGACATATACAAAAATAGGCGCATTGGCCTTTAGCATCTAGGCTCTCTGGCCTAATACAAACATAATCCTCCTAGCTTATAATAACTAGCTCGCCAACCTATAAAACAAAACATATACACAAAGGCTTGCTGGCCTCAATATCGTGCGCACTTAAGATGTTGTGGGTGGTATCTTGGAATGTGCATACTTCATCATTTTACTGCACAGTACATGCATGCACTATGCCATGAAAGGTGCATACAAAAATGATATCAAACAACTCACCAGCTTAAGTACATTTTCATTTACATTTACCATTGGGTTTATCCTAGGGATATTACAATCCCCTCCCCTTATTTATGCACTGTCCTCAGTGCATCATGTACACATATACAACAAGAATTTCAAAAATCCTCAAAAACATGCAGGTATTCTACCTGCATTGCATCCTCATGCTCCCAAGTAGCATCCTCAGGACCATACAAGGTCAATTGGACCTTTACAAGCCCTGTGGATCGATTTTGGAGATGTTTGTTTTTTCGGTCCAGAATGCGTACCAGATGTACTTGAAAAACACCTTCTTTCTCCACCTGAATCACATTCTAATCAATAACATGATAGCATCAGGTATGTATTTCTTGAGCAATGATACATGGAATACATTATGAACAGACATAGATGCAGGCAATGCAATCATATAAGCTACTGGACCAATCTTCTCTAGGATTTCAAACGTCCCACAATAGCGAGATGCTAACTTTGAACAATTTCCCAAATTCAGGGAACTTCTGCTGGCTTTCACTTTTAGGTATACATGGTCTCCAAATTTAAATACTCTATGAGTTCTGCCCTTATCAGCATAGATTTTATGCCTGTCTTGGGAAGCCTTTAATTTTTATTTTATTTTTATAATTTGCTCCTCCATTTCCCTAAGCAAATCTAGCCCAACTATTGCTCTATCTGTTGGGTTATCCTAGCTTACTGGTGTGTTTCACTTTCTGCCATAAAGTGTCTCAAATGGGATCATCTTTAGAGATGTTTGGTACCCATTTTATAAGAAAACTCTACCAAGTGTAGGTAGTCTTCCCATTTTTATGGTTTATCAATCAATACATCCTCAACATATCTTCAATCACTTGATTCACCCTCTTTGTTTGTCCATCTGATTCTGGATGATAAGTTGTACTAAAATTCAAATTTGTTCCAAATCCATTAAATAATCTTTTCCAAAATTTTGAGGTAAATTTTGAATCTCTGTCAAACACAATTGTCTTATGTATTCCATGTAATTGAGCAATTTCTCTCATATAAACATCAACAATGTTGGTTTCCTTGTGAGTGAGCTTAACTGGAATAAAATGGGCAGCTTTAGTAAGCTTATCCACCACTACCATGATAGAATCATGTTGATTGTTTGTTCTGGGCAATTTGGCGATGAAATACATTGTTACAACTTCTCATTTCCACTCAGGTATGGGTAATGGCTATAACAAACCAGCTGGGTTTCTATGCTCAGCCTTTACCTTTTGACATTCCAAACATTTGGCAATAAAATCAACAACCTCTTTCTTCATGTCTCGCCAATAATATTGGCTCTTGACAACTGCAATAGTTTTATGATAACCTGGGTGCCCAACATAAGGTACATTATGCATTTCCCTCAATATCATATTTTTCAATTCCTGGGAATTTGGTACATAAATTCTACCCCTGTACATGAGAATTTCATCATTATCTATCTTGTATTCTTCAATTTTCTGCTGCAAATTACCTTGCTGTAATTTTGCCACTAATTCCTTGTATTGCAAATCTAATTTTGTAGCCTTTAAAATTCCGGGTTTCAAATCTAATTGGTACATGATAATGGATGTAGAATGCAATTCATGCACTCTTCTACTAAATGCATCAACCACTTTGTTCTCTTTCCCCTTGAAATGCTTTATATCAAAGTCGTATTCACTTAGAAATTCTAACCATCTGCTTTGCATAGCATTTAGAGTTGGTTGATTAAATAAATATTTCAGACCATTGTGGTTTGTTCTTAGCTCAAACCTTTTTCCCATGAGGTAGTGTCTCCATTTCCTCAAGGCATGCACTATGGCTACCAACTCCAAATCATGAGTGGCATAGTGTCTTTCATTCTCCTTCAACTTCCTTGATTCATAACATATAACAAACCCATTTTGATTGAGGACTCCACCAAGTCCTTCTTTACATGCATATGTGCATACAATGAATTCTTCATTTGGGTCTGCAATCCTTAGTATTGGAGCACTTGTTACCAATTGTTTCAAGTGTTGGAAACTCTTTTCACAATCCAATGTCCACTGAAACTTCACACCCTTCTTTTGTAAGGAAGTGATTGGGTGTGCAATCTTTGAAAATCCTTCAATAAATCTCTTATAGTATCTTGCAAGGCCCATGAATAATCTGACCTCGGTCACATTCTTTGGTGTTGATCATTCTCTAATGTCTTCTATCTTCTTAGAATCCACTGTTATCCCATCCTTTGAAATGATATGTCCCAAATAATGAATTTGCTTCTGATAAAATGAGCACATGCTCAATTTGGCATACAACTGATGCTCCCTTAATACTTGCAACCTCAAGTGATTCTCATATTCTTCTTCTGACTTGGAATATACAAGGATTTCATCCAAAAATACAATGACAAACTTGTCTAAATATTCTTGGAAAACACGATTCATTAAGCACATGAAAACAACTGGTGCATTTGACAACCCAAATGACACCACTGTGAACTCATACTGACCATACCTTGTCCTGAAGGCGGTCTTGTTGATATATTGTTCTTTAATCCTTACTTGTTGGTATCCTGACCTGAGATATATCTTTGAAAAGATGTTTCCATCCTTCAATTGATCAAAAATATCATCAATCCTTGGCAGAGGATACTTGTTCTTAACAGTCACTTTATTCAACTGTCTGAAATCAATGCACAATCTTAATGTCCCATATTTCTTCTTCACGAACAAGACTGGGGCACCCCAAGGTGACACACTTGGGTGTATATACCCCTTCTTCAGAATTTCTTCAAGCTACATTTGCAACTCCTTCAACTCTGGTGTATTCATTCTGTAAGGAGTCTTTGACACTGGAGTTGCTCCAGGAATTAAATTTATAGAGAAATCAATATCTTTCTTTGGGGGTAGTCCTGATACCTCCTTGAACGCATCTTCAAAATATTCTAGCACTGTATAATCTTCCAAATTTGGCACCTTATCTTTAGGTGTCTCTTCCATATGTGTTGCAAATATTTGACACCCTTTTCTGTAACATTTCTTCAACCGCAATACTAAAATTTATCTGATGGTTACTACCCTGGGAATTCCCTGTGCTTTCCTTAGAATCTCTTCCTCATACAAGAAAGTAAATTCCTTGTTATGACAGTCCAGGATAGCATGATGTTGAAACAACCAATCCATCCCAATTAGGAAGTCATAAGAACCTAAAGGCAAGATGTTAAAATATGCCCTGGTGTTCAGTCCATTCATGTCCATAAGACATGACTTAACCATTTCATTAAATTTTCTTTTGGCTACGGTAGCCAGCTGCACCAACCAAGATTTTTCATGCTTGCTTCTTGGAAAATGCAAACTTTCCACCATCTTAGGATCTATATAACTATGACTAGCTCCTGAATCAATTAAAATGGAAATGGTTTGGTTGTTGATCATACCTTATACTTCAATCATATGAGACTGATACTTTGATTTCTTATTGTCTAGGGCTGCATAGATCCTTGGTAAATTTCTACCCATGTCCTCCACTGTTTCCGCTTGCTATAAATTGTGAACAGTCCTCACTTTTTCACCTATGTGAGGACAATCTCTGAACAAATGATCTCCTTTACAACCCCAACATTGAATAGGTGACTTCCTTAGCCTTTGACCTCCTACCTCAATTGTCCTGGGTTCTCTAGAAGTTGATTGTCCCTGAGTATTATTTCTGAAGAATGGTGGCTTAGTTTCCTTCTTCCTCTGATCCATATTGAATTTATTTTTCTCTTCCCAAACTTTTTGGAAAGTTGGCCTTGTTTTTTGTTGATCATATAGGTATTTATCTCTCCATATGGTCTCCTCCAATGTCTTGGGATCATCATACTATATTTTGTCATTGGTGAATGATGGAAATCCACTCAAATACCTCTGAATATTAACTGTCTCATCCTTGATGAAAGAGACATACTTCAGAAGTTCTAAAAACCTTCTTTCATATTCATCTATTGTCATACTCTCAAGTTTGAGTTCAAAGAACTCTTTCATTTTCTTGTCATAGTTTCTCTTAGTAAAGTATTTCTTCTCAAAATACTTCTTGAATTTCCTCCAAGTAACACTTTTCTCTTTAATGTGTTGCACCTGCAAAAGCTGATCCCACCACATCGATGCCTTTCCCTTGAGTTGATAGATATCAATTCTACCCTCTGCATGAGAAGAATAATTATGCAATTGAAAATACTTTCTCATTCCCAACAACCATGTCTCTTCATCTTCATCCTTCTTGTGCTCACCATCAAATGTAGGAGGTTTGAGTTTGTTCATTTCTCCTCGTAGCTCATCCACCCCAGACCTCTTATGATATCTGATAGGGGATGGACTTGATTTGTTGTATTCTCTCTTATTTCAATACCTCGGGGAGTGATGGTGATGTCTGTTAACACTTCTTGTTCTTCTTTTCTCATCAGGAGACCTATGGCTTCCTGGTTTGCTTGAGCCACTCTCCTTATCCAACTTCTTTTCTATTTTTTTCAAGCTCTGCATTAACTTCATGTTGAATTCATCTTGTTTCTCCTTGGCTCTCATAAGCCTTTAATTATAAACTTTATGGATTTGGACATCCTTCTACAAATTCTTAATGGCCTCTACCATCTTCATGTTTTCATCACTTCCTTCTCCATGTCCATTGGAGTTTGTTCCTTCAATGTCCAAATGGACATACATCCCTCTGATTTCATCTTCCTGGATGTAAGTTACTTGTGCCTATTCCATTACTATGAACTATGTGCTGATCTTAAATTGATCTAGTTGTTGTTAACTCTGCAAAATGCGCAACCAACAAAATTTTGTCAGGTTAACTGTTTCAACAATTTCCTGCAAATATGAACCATTTTGGTTCAATAATATATCATAATCCTTTCTTCTGATTTCCTGAATAATTGAATGCCCAGATCAACTTTTTGGGTGAATATTTATATTCTACTATCTGATACCTTTCCAATGCCTACTCCCATGCTCAATTCCAAGTCTTGAGCATAAAGTTATGGTTATTTAAAAGTTGCCCATTAATTTTTCTGTTCACACTTCAACTTGGTGCAACTTTGCATTGTAATTAAGCATTTTTGCATCTACTCCATGCGATGTGCCATGCACTGCAATTCACTCTATGCTCTGCACCATGCCAAAGTTTAGTACACCCCCACCATGCACCAATACTCTGTGTGCACCATTAACTAAACTGTCGTGCGACAACATATACCCACATTGTGCGCGCACCAACCAAACTCCTCTGGGCTCTGACAATACTGCGCACACCACACACGCCATTATTATGTGTGTGCACATCACGTGCACCCCATTATGCCTATGCACACCGTGCAATGATAAATTTAACATGTGCACCCGTACACTAATGTTTTTCCATGCGATGCCAAATTTTAGCGTGCGCACATGCACGCCAATATTTTTTTCACATAGCACTAAAATTTAGCGTGTGCACTTGCACACCAAAATTTTTCTGCACAGAGCCAAAATTTAGCTTGCACACCATCACGTCAATATTTTTCCGCGCAGATCCATAATTTAGTGCACCCACCTGCGCACATTCATTTTTATGCACATCAATTCCTCGTGAATTTCGCTGCAGAAATTGGGGCTTTTGCTTAAAATTTTCCCAATTTCTACCATAAACACTCTGCAAGTATGAAATTTGTTCAATTTCACCCTGATAACATCAATTCGAACTTTGCAACAACAAATCGTTGTGGGTTGACATTTCTGGAACGATTTTTTCCCAAACTCAATGTACAAATTGAGAATTTTAATTACAAAACTAGCTCCATCTGCCATGGCTTCACTATAACTTCAAATTCGACCAATTCCAGGTTTGAATTTGCTAGAACAGATATTAACTCAATCATATCTTACCACATGGATGAATTTCTCAATTTCCCCATGAATTTAACAACCGAAATTGGGGATTTTTCCCAATTCCGCAAAATTACTGTTACTTTTTACCATGGACGCTCCATGACTTGGAATTTGGCCACTTCAAAATCAATATTCTGTGAAATTTTGCTTCAACTCAACTTGCTTGACCCATCCAAGCTTAGTGTTGAAAATTGAAGCTCTGATACCATATTGTAACGTCCCCAACCACCTAGGCCGGGCCACAATACACGAGAGAACACTTTTGTTCTCTCCGCGGAACATACTGTAACACATCCAACAACCAGTTGATCTATGCCACACAATTTTTTTTGAATTACATTCAATTAAAACATATACACACGGAAATCTTGCGAAACTTTATATTTAATACGTAAACACACAAATACATTTTGTAAATGCACGTATTCATATTGAAACAACCGTAAACTTATACATGCAGCATATATAAACAATACCCATAAATATAAAGACAGTTATAAGCACACATAGGATAAACACGTAAAAAATAATGTAGCATGTAAATTTATCACTCAATTGATACTTATCTTGGTAAGAATGTCACCAACTGTGTGCAGATATTCCACGAACCTCCCATCCTTAGACCACACTGCTCATCACTCTCAGCAGTGGGTCACCCCCGAGTTGGGAATAAAATTCACCTGGGTAAAGGGATTCCTAACCAGGCTAATGGCTCATAGACAACAAGAAAGACTCTACCAAAGGTGCCCACTCAAACTAACATCTTACAGTCCCTCATTCCCCACATGCCTTTCCCACCCCAGGAAGTGTGCCCCTTGTCTTCTCAATAGTCCTTCAGCTGCCCCACTTCCTTTCCGAGCTTCAGCAACAGGCTGGAAAAGAAGTCTCAAAGCCATGTAGCTTCATTTTATCACCTTCAAGAAATCAAATCCCATCAATTATCTCACCTAGAGAGATTGCTTATGAGCCTGACAACTCGCCTCTTCAATATCCCATGGGCCCGACAACCCGCTTCTTCAGTCCATCTCCCTAGATAACGAGCTACACAAACAAATATGGTTCTGGATACAGGTTCAGGTACAGTGATAGGAAGGTACCAAAGATAGCTCACTGAGTGAGTGAGTGATCATTGAACAATGGCTAAATGATGGCAGGAATGATGGAAAAGCTGGGAAAATGAACTAAGTCCAAAATATATGCATGCATGTCCCCAACTTGACACTTGTCATGTTGGGAGCTACTTTGGCCCACTTGTCCTCCATTTCCCTGAGAAAATCTACCCCAACTACTGCTCGATCTACTGGGTTATCCCAGCTTATAGGTGTGTTGCACTTTCTGCCATAAAGTGCCTCAAATGGGCTCATCTTTAGAGATGTTTGGTACCCATTGTTATAAGAAAACTCTACCAAGTGCAGGTAGTCTTCCCATTTTTATGGTTTATCCATCACATACATCCTCAACATATCTTCAATCACTTGATTCACCCTCTCTGTTTGTCCATCTGATTATGGATGATAAGATGTAGTAAAATTCAAATTTGTTCCAAATCCATTAAATTATCCTTTCCAAAATTTTGAGGTAAATTTTGGATCTCTGTCAGACACAATTGTCTTGGGTATGCCATGTAATCAATTAATTTCTCTGATATAAACATCAACAATGTTGGTTGCCTTGTGAGTGAGCTTAACTGGAATAAAATGGGCAACTTTAGTAATCTTATCCACCACTACCATGATAGAATCATGTTGCTTGTTTGTTCTGGGAAGTTTGGTGATGAAATCCATTGTTACAAGTTCCCATTTCCACTCAGGTATGGGTAATGGTTGTATAAAACCAACTGGGTTTCTATGCTCAACGTTTACCTTTTGACATTCCAAACATTTGGAAATAAAATCAACAACCTCTTTCTTCATGCCTAGCCAATACTATTGGCTCTTGACAACTGCAATAGTTTTATGATAACTTGGGTGCCCAGAATAAGGTACATTATGCATTTCCCTCAATATCAGATTTTTCAATTCCTAGGAACTTGGTACATAAAGTCTACCTCTGTACATGTGAATTTCATCATTATCTATCTTGTATTCTTCAATTTTCTTCTGTAAATTACCTTGTAATTTTGCCACTAATTCCTTGTATTAAAAATCTAATTTTCCAGCTTCTAAAATCTGGTTTCAAATCTGATTGGTACATGCTAATGAATGTAGCATGCAATTCATGCACTCTACTGCTGAGTGCATCAACCACTTTGTTCTCTTTCCCCTTGATATGTTTTATATCAAAGTCGTATTCACTTAGAAATTTTAACCATCTTCTTTGCCTAGCATTTAGAGTTTGTTGATCAAATAAATATTTCAAACCATTATGGTCTGTTCTTAGCTCAAACATTTTTCCCATGAGGTAGTGTCTCCATTTCCTCAAGGCATGCACTATGGATTCCAACACCAAATCATGAGTGGTATAGTGTCTTTCATGCTCCTTCAACTTCCTTGATTCATAACATATAACAAACCCATTTTGACTGAGGACTCCACCAAGTCCTTCTTTACATGCATCTGTGCATACAATGAAATATTCATTTGGGTCCACAATCCTTAGTATTGGAACACTTGTTAACAATTGTTTCAAGTGTTGGAAACTCTTTTCACAATCCAATGTCCACTGAAACTTCACACCCTTATTTTGTAAGGAAGTGATTGGGTGTGCAATCATTGAAAATTCTTCAACAAATCTTCTATAGTATCCTGCAAGGCCCATGAATGATCTGACCTCAGTCACATTCTTTGGTGTTGATCATTCTCTATTGGTTTCTATCTTATTAGGATCCATTGTTATGCCATCCTTTGAAATGATATGTCCCAAATAATGAATTTGGTTATGATAAAATGAGCACTTGCTCAATTTGGAATACAACTGATGCTCCCTTAATACTTGCAACACCATCCTCAAGTGATGCTCATGCTCTTCTTCTGACTTGGAATATACAAGGATGTCATCCAAAAAGACAACGAAAAACTTGTCTAAATATTCTCGGAAAACACCATTCATTAAGAACATGAAAACAACCGGTGCATTTGACAAACCAAATGGTATCCTGACCTGAGATCTATCTTTGAAAATATCTTTGCATCCTTCAATTGATCAAAAAGATCATCAATTCTTGGCAGAGGATAATTGTTCTTAACAGTCACTTTATTCAACTGTTTGAAATCAATGCACAATCTTAATGTCCCATCTTTCTTCTTCACGAACAAGACTGGGGCAACCCAAGGTGACACACTTGGGCATTTATACCCCTTCTTCAGAAGTTCTTCAAGATACATTTGCAACTCCTTCAACTCTGGTGTATTCATTCTGTAAGGAGTCTTTGACACTAGAGCTGCTCCAGGCATTAAATTTATAGAGAAATCAATATCTCTCTTTGGAGGTAGTCCTGGTACCTCCTTGAACACATCTTCAAAATCTTCCAGGACTGCATAATCTTCCAAATTTGTAACCTTATCTTTATGTGTCTCTTCCATATGTGCCGCAAATATTTGACACCCTTTTCTGTAACATTTCTGTAGCTGCAATGCTGAAATTTCTCCGATGGTTACTGCCCTGGGAATTCCCTGCACTTTCCTTAGACTCCCTTCCTCATCCAAGAAAGTAAATGCCTTGTTGTGATAGCCTAGGATAGCATGATGTTGATCCAACCAATCCATCCCAATTAGGAAATCATAAGAACCTAAAGGCAAGATGTTCAAATCTTCCCTAGTGTTCAGTCCATTCATGTCCATATGACATGACTTAACCATTTCATTAAATTTTCTTTTGGCTCCGGTAGCGAGCTGCACCAACCAAGATTTTCCATGCTTGCTTCTTGGAAAATGCAAACTTTCCACCATCTTAGGATCTATATAACTATAACTAGCTCCTGAATCAATTAAAATAGTTATAGTTATAGTTAATAGTCAATATTTTTCCGCGTGAGCCAAAATTTAGTGCGCCCACTCGTGCTCATTCATTTTTATGCGCATCAATTCTTCGTGAATTCTGTTGCAGAAATTGGGGATTTTGCTTAAATTTTTCCCAATTTCTACCATAGACATTATGCAACTATGATTTTTTTTCAATTTCACCCTAATAACATCAATTCAGCCTTTGCAACAACAAATCGTTGTGGTTTGACATTTCTGGAATGGATTTTTCCCAAACTCAATTCACAAATTAAGAATTTTAATTACAAAACTCGCTCCATCTGCCATGGCTTCACTGTAGCTTCAAATTCGACCAATTCCAGGTTTTAATTTGCTAGAACAGATATTAAATCAATAATATCTTACCACATGGCTGGATTTCTCAATTTCCCCATGAATTTAACAACCGAAATTGGGGACTTTTCCCAATTCTGCACAATTACTGTTACTTTTTACCATGGACACTCTGTGACTTGAAATTTGGCCACTTCAAAATCAATCTTCTGTGAAATTTCTCTTCAAATCAACTTGCTTAGCCCATCCAGGATCAGTGTTGAAAAAGGAAGCTCTGATACCATATTGTAATGTCCCTGACCATACAGGAGATAACGCTTTTGTTCTCTCTGCGGAACATACTGTAACATACCCAGCAGCCAGCTGAGCTATGCCACATAAATTTTTCGAGTTGCATGCAATTAAAACATATACACACAGAACTCTTGTGGAACTTTATATTAATACGTAAACAGACAAATACATTTAATAAATTCATGTATTCATACTGAAATAACTGTAAACATATACATGCAACATATACAAAAAATACCCATAAATATAAAGACAGTTATAAGCACACATAGGATAAACCCATAAAAATAAAAAACGTAAATAATAATGCAGCATGTAAATTTATCACTCAATTGACACTTATCTTGGTAAGAATCTCACCAATTGCGTGCAGACCTTCCATGAACCTCCCATCCTTAGACCACACTACTCATCACTCTAAGCAGTGGGTCACCCCTGAGCTGGGACTAAACTCCACCTGGGTAAATGGATTCCTAACGAGGCTAATGGCTCATAGACAATAGGAAAGACTCTATCACAGGTGCCCACTCAAACTAACTGCTTATAGTCCCTCATTCCCCACATTCATGTCCCACCCCAGGAAGTGTTCCCCTTCTCTGCTTAACAGTACTCTGGTTGCCCCACTTCCTTTCCGGGCTTCAGCAACAGGCTGGATAGGAAGTCTCAAAGCCATTTAGTTATAGTTTAGCACCTTCAAGAAATAAATTCCCAGCAATTCTCTCACCTAGAGAGATTTCTCGCAGGCCTGACAACCCGCCTCTTCAATATCCCATGGGCCCAACAACCCGCTTCTTCAGTCCAACGTTCTAGCTAACCAGCTACACAAACAAATATGGTTATGGATACAAGTTCTGTAATGTCCCCAAGGCCGAGCCTTGTTGTAAATCATGTCTATGAAGTATACAACTTGTTTATGAATTGTAATTCAAGTTTATAAGGCTGGTGAGCGGATTTGTATAAGCTAGTGGGCTTATGTGTTATTAGGCTAGGGAGCCTAAGTGTTGAAGGCTAGGAGCCTGATTTTTGTACATGTAATTATGCACAGTATTAATACAAAACATCTCTATGTGTGGACCAACCATGATGAATGAGTGATGGGGGACTAAGCTTCCACAAAACCTGGGTAAGGGATTGGGGGCTGGAAGGTTGGAAAGAGAGGCTAAGTGTGGAGCCTAGGGGCTTAAGTGATCCGAAAAAGATCTTTTAATGACTGTGGTTGAGTTTTTAATTGCATGTGCTCATTAACCATTTAAGAAGTTGAATGAAAGAGGATGAATTTAATGAAGGAACATAGCAGCCATAAAATAGTATACAGATCTAAACTGAAGCAATAAGAACAACAAACCATAACAAGAGAAGTGATAACGGAGTTCGACACAAAATTGCCTACGTCTCCGGGCCTTTGTCTCAGTGGGGAAGGCTTCTTTATTTCTATTCAAAGCTCAAAAAGTACATCGCATAAGTGCCATTAGGCTACAAGACTGATATGGTCATGTTCTTCCAGATCTCTAGAACCCAGCAGAAGAAATGACACGCAAAACAGATGACCGGAGCTCCCAGAAATGGCCCGCAAGTGTTTGCTCCTCAACAACGTCCCTGCATAAAAATGGATTTGGCTTGGCTTCCCTTTAGCATAAATCTGCTATGACTGTCCTGCATGGCCTCAAATAGGCCTATTTTATATAGATCTAAAGTTGGTTATCCATCCCCAACTTCCTCCCAAAATCTGGCCTCAAAAAGAGCCCAATATCTCCCCAAAATGGGCAAAATCAATTAAATATGCTTAAAAAATCATTAAACAATCACTAATATATGGTGAAAAACCCACATTTGTTCAAATATAGGGCTAAGCCCCCTAACTAGGCACGAGCCCCTGGTCTTATGGCGCTCTACATGGGATCATGGCTCAAAATAGGGCACCTTAAGTGGGCTAAGCCCCTTCTCATGCGTGCCCCCCCTGGTTTTATGGGATATCCCCAAGATCCTTGGGTTGGGGCTTATCCCCTTGTGTGCCCATACACATTTACAATAAATTTTAATAAAATTAAAGTGGGTTATATTTAATAAGCACCATCAAGGGTCCATTGGTAGACTTTGGCCAAGTCTTGGAAGCCTACCAAGAGGTCATGGGTTCAATTCCCATGAGATCCATAACATTTTTCCATATGAACCCATTGACCAATCCCATGATGCCACATGGAAGCCCATGACTAGGCCACATGGCATCAAACAATTTTTCAATCCCATGGTGCCACGTGGCAGCCCATGACTGGGCCACATGGCATCAAACAATTTGTCAATAAAGTGCCACCTGTCAACTACTGGGTGGATCCTTGTCACTGACCAGCCACCTTCTGCTGGACTGCCACTTGTCACCTCTTGTCTCTTCCATGTCAGCACTGTTGATGTCATGCTGATGTCATCATTTGACTGGGCCTATTGACTTTTTGTCTGTTTCGGAAAACGGTCAGATTACAATAACTCTCGCATACAACGTCCATTTGAGAAAGTAAATATATGGCCAAAATTGGGAGAACGAGCCGGACGCAATGGTGTTGGTCTCGTCAAAATATGAGAACTTTCATTTTTGAGCATTTTTTAGCCCTATCAGTCTCTTGGATCCGATTTTGGATCACACCTCCCCACTAAAGGACCTTTTGGTCCCCAAAAGGTTACTGACCAGTTAACAAGCTCGGGATAGGCCAGTCGGCTTATCCTCTGTCTCTGAACTCTGTCCTGTGCACCTGTCTCATCAAGATCAATTGTAACACAATCATGACGACTGACAGCATATTGTTAGCCATTTGAACCCTATTAAATCTTACTGAAGCCACTATAATCCATGTAGACAACATTACTAGTGATAGCATCAAAAAGACGACGACAAATGAGTTGATATACTTGTAATATTTGCATGACATGAGCTTATCTTGAAGCAACTTATGATTGATTTTCCATTACTTCATTTGAAACAATTATTGGTTTGTTGCTTGCTTGGACTGCCTTCTTTAATTGTTCCATTGTTTGAAGTGTTTTATTTGTCTTAACATGATGAGCATGAACCACATAATCTTGACCTTCTTTGGTTAATTGATATTGATTCTTTGTCCTGTAGAAGATTGCC